>PVKM010045983.1:0-11810 GCA_004027735.1 Carollia perspicillata
ATTCATATGTTCCAAAATGCTGATTTCATCCCCTGCCTCATCTACTACACTGTTGATTCTCTGTAATATATTCATTTCAGTTAATGTATTCCTCATTTCTTTTTTTATTGTTGTTCAAGTACAGCTTTCTGCCTTTTCTCCTCACCCCAGCCCAACACCCCAGCCCTCCCCACCTCCCTCCTCCTTTGTTTTTTTTTTTATCCTTCTAGTTTGGTTTTTATGTTCCCTATCTATTTGTTGAAGTTCTCTCTAAATTCATCTACTCTTCCCCTAAGTTCACTGAGCATCCTTATAACCAGTGTTTTGAACTCTGTGACTAGTAGATTGCTTGTCTCCTTTCCATTTACTTCTTTTTCTGGAGTTTTGTTCTATTCTTCCATTTGGGACATGTTTGTCTCCTCATTTTTGCAGTCTCCCTGTGTTTGTTTCCATGTATTAGGTAGAGCTGCTATGACTCCCTGTATTGGAAGCATGGCCTAATATGGTAAGTGTCCTTTAGGGTACAGTGGCACAGCCTCCCTGTGCACCAGAACTGGGCACCCCAGGTGCATTCCCCCACACAAACCATGTGAACGGGGTACACCCTCCAATTGTAGTTAAGTCTTGATTGCTGTTGGCATGTCAATGAAAGCAATTTACCCCTAGGCTGTAAGACCTGGCTGCAACCACCATGAGGATCAGCTGTGCAGGGACCCACCCCACAGAGCAGGACTCACTTCAGTGGAGCTCTGGTGCCTAGTGAGTCCACCCTTTAAGTGTGTTGCTTGTGGAGGTGGTTGGGTGGTGCTTTGATGTGGTCTGAAACTGTCCGCTGAGTGCTCTGGCTCTGGGGTGACCCAGACAGTGCAGGCCAAGGTCAGCTGTTGCTTGTGTTCTGCCCAGGGCCAGCTGGCATAAGCTACAAAGCAATCTGCAGATGGCTGCTACTTGTGCTGGACTTGGAGGTGCCCAGGACAGGTGAAACTGCAAACCAAATGCAGCTACCGCTAGTGTCAGGCCTGGAGCCACTAGGCAAAAGGTACAGGGCATGCCAAGGCCAGGTGCTACTTGTTTGAGAGATTTTAGGAAAGTCTGAAGCATAAGCCAACACAGGCCATTCATATGGAAAAGCCACTAGAAACAACTTGGGTGGGCCCACAAGTTGGGTGGGCTGGGGCCTCAAGGAATCACCAGGGCAAACAGTGATAGCCAGGTTGACAGAAACTCAGATATGGTACCTACCTGCCAGCTCTGTTGGAGGAGGGCTCAGCAAAGGAACAATGGACTCTGCCAACACTTCTGTCTGGGAGAAAGCTCCCTCTTCAGCTCTCACCCTGATGACAGATAATTCAGTTCCTCCTTATAAGTCCCTGGCATGCCTTTCATGCTATAGCCCCAGCACTGGAGCTCAGAGCAAGTAAGTCTGAGTAAGTCTCTGCACAGTCTGTTAAGAGGAATGCCTGGGACTCTAGTAGCCCTCTGTCACACTCAGCCATAATGTGGACTTCTCTTTCTCATACTGGATCACTAGGTTGGGAGGCCTGGTGTAGAGCTGAGACTCCTCGCTTCTCAGGGGGTCCTCTGCAACAGAGATATCCCTCTAGATGTTTTAAGTATCACCCATGGGTGTCGAAGAAGCTCATTCTGAATCTCCACCCCTCCTAGCAGTCTCAATGTGGCTTCTTCATATCTTTAGTTGTAGGACTTCTTATTCAGCTAGATTTCAGGTGGTTCTGAATAAAGCTTGTTCTGTAGTTTAGCTGTAATGTTGATGTGGGTACCACATTTTGGGAGTGGTAAACTTTATACATACCCAGCCTAGGCCCTCTATGAGCTGAATGTGCTAACCTTGACAGCTGAGGCACAGAGAACTTTGGATCTAGAAATCAGATCTAGATTACCATTCTGTTTCTGCCACTCACCTCTGCTGCCACCTTCAATGAGTGGTGAGCTACTTTCAATAAGTGTTGAGTCACTTTGTGTTTTAGATTCATGTCATAGAATAATAACCACTGCTCTTTTCAGAATGTTGCAAGAATCAATGAAAAAACGGGAAAAAAGACACTATATATATATACTTATATATATATATAAAATTCGTGCTGTAAGATCCATGGAGGGAGAAGTGCTAAAATCAATTCAAATCGGTTCTGCTTGTTTGTTTCCAATATGAGAACAAACCTAACAGTGGTCTTTATTATACAGTCTACGCTCCACTCCAGCCTGTGCAGATGTCAGCATGTACAATAATTCTATCGATGACCCACTGCTTGGCACACAGAGAGGAAAAGAAGAGCTTGGCAGGACACCAGTTCTGCTCACTATCTCGGCTTGCTTCCCTTTTATCTTAACAGGGCACCCAGATCTCTCCTTTCTTTCCCCTCCCACTGTCCATGATTTTATCACTGTGACTGTACAACCCCTTTAGTTGCCTCCTCCTCTCTATAGAACTCATTGGCTTCTGGCAGTTTTTAGATTTCAAAGACATTAGAGGCCTATGGCAGTCAGAACAGCCTTCTTTAGAAATCCTCTCTGTCTGCACTCCTGGTTTTTCTCAGCTCCTTTCTTTCCAACCCACCTTTTTTTCTCTTGTTGCCTTTTTTTACAGTTTCCTTCTTTCCCTAGAGAGACACAGGAGACTAAGGGGGCCCAAAGGAGGGAGGGCAGGTGAGGCAGTGGGGACACAGTTTTATCTTACCTTTGGCTGTTGTGCAGCAGGTTAATCTTCCTGCACCTTTTCCCTACAACCAACTCTGCATATTGAGATGAGGGGCATTAAAATCTCATTGTCTAATGGCTGCCTGCTCAGCTTCAGGTTATGTAGCACTTGATAATACCAGGCAGGCTTAACTGTCGTCTTGGCCAAATATCCTGGGGTACAAAAAGAAAGGCCCCCAGACAAAGTGCCAGAGAAAGGGACATGAGTGGGGAAATGAGCTCTGTAGTCATACAGACCTGTGTCTGATCCTTGGCTTTGCCACTTACTAGGTATACATCCCTGGACAAATTCCTACCCTCACTGAACTTTGGTTTTCTCAACTGAAAATTAGAGCTAATAAGATATAGCAAAATGGAACTGAAAGAAAATTTCAAGTAGAATGGCTGAACCAGACAGTATTTTTTTAATTGAGGATCACAACCCGACAGTGATCCACTAAATCAATTTAGTGTGTCACAAACAGTATTTTTTTAAAATAAAATAAAATAAATAGGGACATCTGAGATTTTGCTCCCTGGCATATGTTGTCAGTTTGGCTCAAACTCTTATAAAACTTTTCTTTAAAAAAAGTAATAGCCCTGGCTGGTGTAGCTCAGTGGATTGAGCATGGGCCTGTGAACCAAAGGATCGTGGTTCGATTCCCAGTCAGGGCACATGCCTGGGTTGCAGGCCAGTTCCCAGCAGGGGACGCACGAGAGGCAACCATACACTGATATTTCTCTCCCTCTCTCCTTCCCTTCCCCTCTAAAGATAAATAAATAAAATCTTTTTTAAAAAGTAATCAAAATTTAAAATTTAAAAGTGATAAAAAATGAAAGAAACTTATCACAGTCATCCCACATAGTATCATGTTGTTCAAAGTGTGTTCCAGTTGTGTGTTTTTGTACTACCAACGTACAGTATACTTTTTTTGTGGATGATGATAAAATGTTTGAGTCCTTGACATAGAAGGATCAGCTGAGATGCAGGAAGAGGTAGCCAGTGAGGTCACACGTGTCTGGCCACATGGAATATCCTGTCTGAAGCTATAAATGGTTTAAAATTCATTCATTCATTCTTCTTGAACTAACTACCCAGCTCCCATCACCACACACACTCCTGTAAGCTCCCTTCAGGTGTCTTCATCCTTTTCCTCTCCCCAAACACTGGGGCTTTGGCTCAGCATCTGCACTGAGTGGGCGAGGCTACGTCTCCTCGGTCAAACCCTAAGCTCCCCAAGGGCAGGCTGGCAGCTTCTCATCCCTTTCTCAATAGCTGGCAGTGTGGGCTCTGCACAGTGGGAGCATTCATCAGCGGAGGGCAGGCTCGGGTTTGTGAAGAGAGAAGGGCAACTGGGTCCCTTTAGACTCTGATTCAACAAGTGTTTATTGAAGGCTCACACCATGCCAGATATCGTATTTAATTTCAGAGGAACCCCATGGGATGGCAGGGAGGGCATAAATCATTGTCTTAACTTTAAGGTGAAGAAACAATGAATAAGCAACAGAGATGTGAATACTAGTCCAATTTTCTTATTATTACCTCATTCATTCATTCGTTTGTGCTTTCTTTCAACAGATAATTAATGCCTACTATATGCTAGGCATTGTGCCCACCAACAAAGACAAACAGATGAACTATTCCTGAACTCAAATAAGAGGTAACAGACAAGAATTTGGTAAATGCTTAGAGAAGGGGATGGAGAGAGGAGCTGAATTTGAGATATATTTCATCATTACATGGGAAAGGGGAGAGAAAGGGCTAGTGATATATTTTGATAATTTTAAAATTGAACATATGTGATCCTCAGTATCAAATGCTGCAGAGGTGAGTGGGATGAAGGCTGTTAAGAGGTCAGTGGCTGTGGAATTGAGGTCTACCAAGGTTCACAGACCTTAAGTGACTTGCTATGGTAATCAATGGCTTTAACTGCATGGTAAACAGTAAGGAGGGAAGAACAGGGTGCAGGGGCGGGAGGAAGAGGGAAAAGAGTAGAAGTGATCTTGGCATCTTTCATCCAACAAGCTCCAAGTTTCTTAAAAACATTAATTCACTGCTCCACATAGCGAGGAGGAGTTAGCAGCAAACCTGAGGTCTATTTTATGGGTCAGAAATCTGAAAAAAGACAGCAAAAAATGCTTTGTGCAAGAGCTTACAAAGGATTTGACAATCGATAGCAGAGAAGGCATGGCTCCCAGGCACCTGGCCTTAGAGAGAGGTGGCAGTCAGAGGGAAGAGGGTGTGTGAGCCGCCGCTGCCCAGTGCTGAAGGAAGCTGAGGTGACAGCAGTGAAGGCTTCAGGGTGTGGTCACTAAGTAGGTGAGGGATAGGTGTGTAGGGAGGCAAGGCCAGCTATAAATTTGGGATGCCTTGTGGTCAGGTGAGTCACTGCAGACACTCCCTATAACTCCCAGGAGCTCACTGCTGGGAAAATATCAGTCAGTGATTGCAAACCCAAAAACATCGTACCAGTTGCGTCTGTCTATGAGTTCCCTCCCACTCAGGAATCTGTTTAAACAAAAGGAAAAGTGCTCACGGATATCACTCCTCACTTCATTTCCTTCCCAAGTTTTAGCTTTTCTTTTCTTAGGTCTTTGCTGGCCTCTCTTCCTGAGTCTTTTTCCATCACTTCCTCTTTCTCCTCCCATTGGTTTCTCCTTACTCCATCTGATCCCTTTGTTTCTGTCTCTTGGCCCTATATCCCTTCGTCATATTCCTTGTCTTTAGCATTCAGAATTAATGCAACACTGGGAGCAGAACTCCCGAGACTATGCTACAGTATTTTACCTCCGAGGGAGCCCCTGAAGGTATAGTTATGAGGCACTGAATGCAAGTGTCTAGTAGAAGAGGCACTCAACAGTGACAGCAGCTGACGTCAGAGAATCTGAGGACAAGGAGGCTAGAGGGTATTGGAGGCCCAGCTGAGGACATAGGAAAGCCCTGTCAACAAGTGGCTTGCACAAGGTCAGCCAACTGGGTCCATGCCCTAAGAAGTGATCAGGAACACACTCATAAAACAAGCTAATACGCCTCTCCCGGGAAAAAACCTCAATCCTCACCCTGTGTGTCTGGTTTATCCTGAAACCCAACAAGGTGCTCAGGCTTCTTCTCTCCTTGTCCTTTCCTCTCAGCCTTAAGAGAGGGCTCCCACCCCAACTGGCCGAGGAGCATGCATTGGTTTACACTGGCCTTCAGTCAGTGTTGTGTCCCAAGGTCCTCCTAACTCACACAGTGTGTCTGCACTTACATATGGCATGCTTCATTTACTTAAGACACTTGATGGGACCCTAAGTTTTTGACCACCCTGAACTAATCATATAAAAGTCACAATGACCGCAGTCAGGTAAGCTCAAGCTCCCCGAAGGAACAACATCAGCCTCAAGAGGCCTTCCAAACCCCCTCAAAGAGTCCTGTCCTCAGATTTACATTGTTGGGGTCTCTGAGTTCTGACAGAAAACACCGTCACCGGATTTTGTATCTTCTCATCACACCAGCGCTCCACTGTCATGTCCCTAGATTCACCAACTCGCCATTTAATTGGATTTCCCAATTCCACTATCCAGGTGACACCATCATTAAAATTCTTTCAGGGCAGGGCAAGGCAATGCCCCTTTGCATGTCCAGCTTGCTGAAAGTGCCCTCTGTAAGGATGGACTTGGAATAGTCAAGAAGACAAAGTCATAAATTCTGCCTTATCACTATAAGTTCCTCAACTCTGGTGTTTTGGGTCTTCTAACCTCGCCCTACATATCTGCTTTCCTCAGTCTGTTATTCCAATCTGTAAATTTTCTTTTTCCAGAGGTGCCATCACAGGCATACCTTCCTCTCCCTCCTGCCCTGAGCCTATGATCTCCCACATGGAGGAATCCTTGCTTCCTGAGAGCTAATCAAAAACCAACACAGTTGGACAAACATACAAGGAATATGTCAAAAACAAAATAAAATCAGGCAGTCAACAGCAAATGGGGCCAACAGCTATAGCTATTGAAATTCATCATGGGTCACAGAGGATCACTCTAGTGCATGGTAGAGGGCACTGGTTGGGAGCATCCAAACCCAGCATCACCTGGAGAGGAAAGCATCTCGTTCAGCAATTAGAAGCATAAGGCTAGCCCTGACTGGTGTGGCTCAATGGGTAGGGCATTGTCCTGCAAACCAAAAGGTTGCCAGTTCAATTACCAGTCAGAGCACATGCCTGCGTAGTGGGCCAGGTCCCTGGTTGGAAGCGTGCAAGAGGCAACCAATCAATGTTTCTCTTGCACATATGTATTTTTCTCCCTCTCTTTCGCCCTCCCTTCCCCTCTCTCTAAAAATAAATAAATAAAATATTTTTTTAAAAAAGGAAGCATAAACGCTGGCTTCATGGTACCCAATCAAAAGCAGTGTCAAATGGAAAGAAGGAAAACAGTCTTTCTTTGGGTCAACTGCGGGGCACTATTAATGTATTAATAAGCCCAGGAGTAAGCAGAGAGTACTTGGCAAGTGGCCAGGGTGCGGAGTGGGGGGAGCAATAAAACAAGAAGAGGTGTGGTAGGTCTTCAATTTTTCAGTCATTGCACAGGGAATCTAGGGTGGGTGTGGGAGTGGAGGGGTAGGAGTGGGAAGAGGCTAAGAAACCCAGTGGGCATTGCACCCAGGAGGGGACTTAAGGATTACAACTCTGGAAATAAGCTAGTAAGTGCTTAGGGTAGGAAATCAAAACATTTAGAGGATGGCTATGGCACTAAATAAGAGGTACAATGAAGGTAGCGAGTAGGCCTCACCGAGAACATCTCAGGAAGACACTGGGCGTGGGAATGCTGGTGACAAAAACAAGGAAAATAAAATGTCTACATCCTGACTTGGGAGATGAGGTAAAAGTGTAAGAATGGAGGGGAGGCTAACCATGGCAGGGAAGAAGCCACCACCTGGTTCAATGCTCAAGAAGAATAAATGAAGGTGTTCTGGTGGAATAGCTCAGTTGGTTAGAGCATTGTCCCAATCCACCAAGGTTGACGGTTCAATCCTCAGTCAGGGCACATACAGGAAATACCAATGAATGCATAAACAAGTGGAACAACAAATCAATGTTTCTCTGTCTCTCTCCCTCCCTCAAATCAATGACAGTGATTCCTCAGAAAGTTAAACTCCTGGGTATATACTGAAAAGCACCGAAAACAGGTATTCAAGCAAGAATTTGTACCCAGTGTTCATAGCAACACTATTCACAACAACCACAAGTGGAAGTGGAAGCAAACCCCATGTCCATCAATATGCAAGAATCTTGAAAGCTTAAGTGAAAGAAGTCAGACATAAAAGGTCACATATTGTATGAATCCACTTATACAAAATATCCATAGAGAGAGAAAGCAGATTAGAGATTGTCAAGGGCCGGGTGAGAGGAATGAAAAGTGACTGCTTAATGACTGGAGTCTCCTCCGGCAGTGATGAAAATGTTTTGGAACTAGATCAAGGTGACAGCTCCATCATATTGTGGATGTACAAAATGCCACTGAATTGTACACTTTTAAAGGTCAATGTTACATGAATTTTGCTTCAACTTAAAAAATGAATAAAGAATAAATGGGGGCAGCAAGAGAGTCTAAGGAGCAAGGCTGAGAGATACCATAACTGAAAAGCAAAGACAGAGACGGGCAAGGAGCTGGTTATTAGCATTTGTTCTCTAGTTCCACAGCACTCATTCTTTTTCTGCCAGGATCCTTGCCAAGTGACATGGGACAGCACACCTATGGGCATATTTAGGTTTCTTCAACTCTCTCAAGATGCTAACAAATTCCAACTTTTCTCTGCCCCTCAAGGAAACATACTGGAATACAAGTGAGAGAGAAGGTATGAAACTTCTTTTACATTAATAGATACATATAAAAACACAAAATATATACTATCAGTATAATAAATCATTCAGGAACATTGATATTAGTATAATTCTTAGCATGCAAAGTGTTTTACATTGTGCCTGGTACACAGAAGGTGCTCCCCCAAAACTAGTTGTATTAATATTCTGAAATGATGTTTATGGCAGAACCTGAAGCTAACTAAAATGTTAGGTCTCCTTTTACACCCCTAGATTTCTTAACTCCTAACCAAAGGGGCTAGGCGGGGGCTTTCACAATCCCAACAAAACAAGTGAAATCTGAGTTGAAATCCTGAAAACACTGAATAATGATTCATTGTTACCAAAGAAGAAAGACCATACCACCACATTAGGCCACAGCCTGTCTTTCCAGCTTACTCTCCCATCACTGCTCTCAGGAGCCCTGTGTGCTCCAGTTTTCAGTGCATGTGCCACTTGCTCATGAACACGGCTGATGACAAGGGGCCCAACTGTGGGTCTTCCTACATCCTTGTTCTAATGCCTCAGCTTCCAATATTACTCATGGGTCTCTGAGACATGGAAAACCA
Organism: Carollia perspicillata; assembly: GCA_004027735.1. Lineage (NCBI taxonomy): Eukaryota > Metazoa > Chordata > Mammalia > Chiroptera > Phyllostomidae > Carollia > Carollia perspicillata. The sequence continues at coordinate 9,080 of PVKM010045983.1, forward strand.
TATCCCTCAGGAATTTCTCCCCATTGAAGTTATACCTGGATGTTGGCACAAATGCTTTAAGCTGTGGTCCCTCCTAATCCTGCATGGCTTCTATGGAGTGGTAGAAAATGGGGGAAGAGGAGAAAGAGACTAGAGAGCCCAGGGACTCACACTCCTAAACTCTTGGCTCCTAAATTCAGGTTGAGGGCTGGTTAAGCAGAACTCAATTTAATGTAAAGGGCTGACTTTGAAATGCCAGAGACTGCAATGTGAACTTTACATTATAAAGAATGGACAATAAGGCCCTTTTCTAAAATTGACTATGCCCATGAAGAGGAGAACTTCACTGAGGAGACCTCAGGCTAAGCGACCTAGAGAGAAGCACGGTCTGCCTCTCCAGCAAGAATTCCACTGCTGCTGAGCAATCAGTGCCAGGGCTCATATAAAAACCACCACTCACCTCTATGGCTACTGTTACTTTATATTGTTTTTAAAACTATCTCTGAATCTTAACAATTCATGGTTAAGTTAGATGGAAAATTTACCTGAGGCTATGCAAAAACCTGGTGGATAAGGGGAGGGACTGCTAAGGAAAGTGGCTGAGATACTAACATAGTTTTTAAAGGCTTGTTAGATATAATGATGATTTACTGAATGCTCTCCCTCTAAGATCAAAACAACACTATATTTCAAAATAGTATTGAAGGTGCGAGCTTTCATAATAAGGCAAGAAAAAGAAATAAAAGCCATACAACTGCACTTATTCTTAACTTAAAATTTATGTACATAGAAGGGACAAGGGTCAAGATGGTGGTGTAAGTAAACACAGAACTCGCCTCTTCCCACAATCATATCAAAATTACAACTAAACTACAATACAACCATCATTCAGAACTGCCTGAAATTCAGCTGAATGGCATTCCAACAACTAAGGAATTAAAGAAGCCACATCGAGACTGGTAGGAGGGGCAGAGATGAGGAAGGGGCTGGTCCCACACTATGGTGGAAAAATCAGGAGGGATATCTCAGCTTTGGAGGACCCCCCTGAGAAGCAACCCCACACTAGGCCCACCAGCCCAGGTTCCAGGACCAAGAAGAGAAGTCCCCATAACTTCTGGCTATAAAAACCAGTAGGGATTGAGGCTGAGGAAGGTGGAGGCTTCTGCAGTCCCAGGCAGTTCCTCTTAAAGGGCCTGCACACAGATTTAATCAGACTCATTCCTCTGAGCTTCAGCACAGAGACAGCAGCTTAAAAGGCACTACAGGCATATGGGAAGGAACTAAATTGTTTGACATCAAGGAAAGAGCTAAAGGGGCAGCTTTCTCCCAGAAAGAAATGCTCAAAGAAGCCACAGTTCATTTTCTGAGATGTCCCCCAACAGAGCCAGCAGGTGGTCACCATATATGAAACTCCATTAACCTGGCTCACACTGTTGGCCCCACCTTGGCAATTCCTTGAGGCCCTGCTCCACCTAATTTGTGGGCCCACCCAAGCTGTTTCCAGTGGCTTCTCCATATGAATGGTCTGTCTCAGCTCATGCTTCAGATTTTCCTAAAATCTCTCGAACAAGCAACATCTTGCCTCAGTGAGCCCTGTATTTCTCCCTAAGTGACCCCAGGCCCAGCACTACCAGTCGCTGTCTTTGATTCACAGCTTGTCCTCACGTGAACACCTCCAAGCCCAGCACAAGTAGAAGCCATTTCCAGGTCACTTTGTAGTTCATGCCAGGTAGTTCCAGGTGGAATACAAACTGCAGCTGAGCTTGGCCTGCACCTCCTGGGAGGCACCAGAGCCAGTACACCCAGTGGATAACTCCAGACTATGTCAAAGCACCACCACCTAACCACCTCCACAAGTGACACACTCAAGGGGTGAACTCAGCTTGAACCAGAGCCCTGCTAAAGTAATTCCTGCTATGTGGGGTGGGCCCCTACACAGCTGATTCTTCATCATGGTCAGAGGTCAGTGGTTAGTGGTCATGCCCAGTCCTTGCAGCTGAAAGGCCTGGTGGTAAATACCTCCCATTGATGTGCCAACAGCAATCAAGGCTCAGCTGCAAGAGAAGGGTGCACACTGCCCACACGGGTGGAGGGGTGCGCCTGGAATGCCCAGCTTTGGTAATTGGGGAGGCCATGCCACTGGACCCTACAGGACACTCCACTAAGCCTGGAAGACATAGGGAGACACAGCAGCTCTACTTAATACATAGAAACAAACACAGGGAGGCTGCTAAAATGAGGAGATAAAAAAACATGGCCCAAATGAAAGAACAGAACAAATTCCAGAAAAAGAACTAACCAAAATGGAGACAAGCAATCTACTAGATGCAGAGTCAAAACCCTGGTAATAAGGGTGCTCAGTGACATTAATGAGAACCTTAACAACATAAAAAAGGACCAGCCAGAAACGAAGGATACATTAACTGAAATGGAGAATAATTTATAGAGAAGCAAGAGTAGACTAGATGAAACTGAGAAAATCAGTGATTTGGAAGATAAGGAAGCAAAAAAACACCAAATCAGAACAGCAAAAAGAAAAAAGACTAATTAAAAAAAAAACAAGGATACTGTAAGCAACCTCTTGGACAACAACAAATGAAGGCTACTCTAAGTGAAATAAAGGAAAATGCACAGGGAAACAATAGTGATGGGAAGGAAACTGGGACTCAAATCAAAGGAGTGGGCCAGAAGGAAGAAAGAAACATCCACTCAGAAAAGAATGAAGAAACAAGAATTCAAAAAATGAGGAGAG
>PVKM010045984.1:0-11824 GCA_004027735.1 Carollia perspicillata
CCTATAGACTCTACCCAAAAACTGCTCAAACTAATCAATGAATTTGGCAAAACAGCGGGATACAAAGTCAATATCCAGAAATCAAAGGCATTTTTGTATACCAACAATGAAACAGCAGAAGCAGAAATCAAGAAAAAAATCCCATTCGATATAGCAAAAAGAAAAATAAAATATCTAGGAATAAACCTAACCAAGGAGACAAAAACCTTGCTGTGGTTTTGATAAGCACAGTGTTAAGCCTGTTTGTCAATCTGGGAAGAACTGACCGTTGTACTAACTGGGTCTCCCCATCTGTGACATGATGTCTCTCTGCTCAGACCTGATTCCCTTCATCAGTGTTGTGCAGTTTCCAGCCGACATGTCCTAACATGTTTGTTAAAGTCACACTAAGTCTTTCTCTTTTTTAGAATGATATTAATTTTGATGTCAGATTTTTAATTTAGATGTAAATATATTAATATTCATTGCTAATATATAGAAATACAATTGATTTTTGTACGTTTATCTTGAATCCTATGACCTTGCTGGACTCACTTGTAAGTTCTAGGACTTTTTAATAGATTCCTCAGGGTTTTCTACATATCAATTTTCTACGAAGCTCCTTTCTTTCCACTATTCTTCCCTGTAAATTCTATATCTTATAGAATTCTATATCTTATGGAATAAATTCTACAACTTACAGAATTCTTTATTCTACAATCATGGAATCTACACATAGGGGCAGTTTTATTTCTCCCTTTTTAAACTTGTACGCCTTTCTTTTCCTTTTCCTTGCCTGACGGCAATGTTCAGCACGTTCAGGTTACGCTGAATGAGAAAAGGCACCCTTACCTGTTCCCAGCCTTAGGGGAAAGCATTCATCTCTCATCACTAAATGAGGTGTTAGCTGTAGGTTTTTGTAGCCTCTCTGTATCAAGCTGAGGAAATTCCTCTCTATTCCTTTTTTGAGAGCTTTTTATTATGAATGCATCCTGCACTGCTTATATGCTCAAAAGTCATCCTTTGCTTCTAAAGAGCCAGCACATATTTGCAGCTATTTTTCTAGCTTTTAAGGTTCCTCTCCTTATCTATAACTATGTCGAATATCCAGTACCATTTTGCTGTTAAATACATAGACTCTTACTTCTGCTCTCGCAATAATGGAAGCATGGGGACCCCTCCCATTAAACAACTAGAAAACCAAAAGAAGCATATGAAGCACCAACTTCCAAACATTACACAGCAGGTAGTGCAGCATGACCCCCGAGAAAAGGGAGACAGCCCAGTGGTCTCGCTGATCTGGGAAGACAGATTAGAGTTCAGGGAGGCCGGGGCAGCTAGAACTTACAGGGAAGAATACTGGAGAGAAAGGAGCTTCGCAGAGCAAGAGCTCCAGAGATCTGCAGAGGGAATTTTTCATGTTCTCAGCCGAGTCTGACCTGTGAATGTGTAGGAAAGAACTACCCAAAGCCAAGAAAAGAATTACTGGAAGCATCAGGCTCAAAAACCCCTGGACCCCACACACAGCTGGGAGTAGTTTGCCTTCCCACTAGCCGGAGTGGGAAGACCTTGTGGAGCGTGAACCAGGCAGAGTCCTGAGGATGGCAGGGCCCTGCTAGGGACACAGCGTAAAGGGAGCTCTGGACACACTCCAACAAATCCTAACAATAAGGCTGGAAGGGAACCAACTGATTTCTGGTCATTTAACTGTGTGCCAGAAGAAGACCAATACTATTTAAAGCACTAAAACAAAATCCAGGATCCAACAGTATAAAATTTGCAATACCCATCATCCAATCAAAACTTACCAGGCATGCAAAAAGGGCAGGAAATTAGGACTCATCATGAGGGAAAAAATAATTCCTAGAAACACACTAAGAAATGACACAGATGATAAGCTCAGCAGCCAAGACTGTTAAGAAGCTGTTATAAACATACCTTATGTTTTTAAGAAGGTAGAAGACAACCTATGGCAAATAAACGCATGAAGAAACATTCATCATCATCAGTCATTGGGGAAATGCAAATTAAAGGAACCACTGAGATACTATACACTCACCGGGAAGGCTACGGTCAGAAAGACTGACAGTGCCAAGTGTACCCGGATGTTGTAACTACGATTCTCACACATCACTGGTGGGAAGGCGAAATGGCAGATCCACTATGGAAAGCCAGTTGACTGCGTCTAATAAAGTTGAACATACACTTACCTTAAAACCTGGAAATCTCATTCCTAGGTATACACCCCTAAGAAAAACAAATATATATCCAAGACTTGTGTGCAAAAGTTCATTGCAGCTTGATTCATAACAGCTCAAAGATGGAAAGAACCCAAATGTTCCTAACTTAGCAAGTGGAGAAACAAATTACGATATATTTATACAACCAAATATGACTCAGCAGTTAAAAAAAAGTACTGGTATACTCCATACATGAAACTCAAAAGCATTATGCTAAATCAAGGAGGCCAGACATGAAAGAAAGCATGTGCAGTGCAACCTATTCATATAGAAAAGGTGACACTAAGGGACAGAAAGCAGTTGCCACTGCTAGGAGGAGGGAATCAGCTTCCAAGGGGGAAGGAACTTTCTGAGGTGATGGAAATGTTCCGTTTCATGATCGTGGTGTAATTACACAACTCTACACATCCGTCACAAGTCATCCAACTACATACTTAAAATTGGTGCACTTTACTGTAGATACATTGTACTTCAGTAATAAAGCTTATTTTAAAAAACGTATCTCTTTTCTGGGCTGGCAGCTAACAAAGAAATGAGAAGATGCTGTTTACCTTCCCAGTCCTCCATGTAAGGGGCCTCCTCGGCTTCTTTCTCTGGAGTGAGCCTGTCAACGAATCTTCCCTCTTTCATGACCCTGGTTATTTCTCGGAGCTGATGCAGCAATCGTTTTTCTTGGTCAGAAGTCACAGTCTGTGCTCTGCTTAGAAATGTCAGACAACCCAGCCATTTAGTGGTAAATACTCCTTGGCAATGAACATAAACATCACTATCATCTGTCTGGATCCCAGAACAGGAAGTGAAACAGCAGCACATAATTATTCTAGGACTTGATCCTAGAATAGCATAGCTGGTCATTAGACATGTTAGTTCAATGTTCTGGTTTTACAACTAGGGAAAATAAGGCCCAGAATAGACTGAGTGATTGCTCAAGGTTCCACAATGCATTAAGGTCATGCTGGGACCAGACCTCAGATGTCTCAGCTTTCAGTTCAGCATTCTTTCAGGCTACCTCACTGCTCTGAATTCTCTAATCTCCAAGCAAGTTCACTGTTACTTAACAGGATTCCACTTACTACAAGCCACCTTTGTCTGAAGCAGGTCGTCAAAAGCAACTGGGCTGAGCCACCAGCCTCGACAAGGGGAAAACGTGCTACTAGGCCACCCCTGCGACCACCAGGCTGCATGCGATTGTGCAGAAATAAACATACACCCTGAAATTCCAGAGCTGGATCATTCTGACCGATCAATCAATTATGCAGGCCACAGAAACTGGGGAAACTGAGACCCTCAGAGGGAAAATGATACATTCCTGCTGCTAGTTAATGTCAGCACTTTAACTAAAACTAAAGTCTCCTAACTTCTGACAGCGTTCAGTGCAATTCTTAAAGCACGGTGCTCAAGTTCCGCAGTTTAGAAGGCCTGGGTTTGAGTTCCAGCTTAGCTGGGCGGCTGTGGACAAACGTTGGCAAAAATAAGAAGAGGCTCAAGGATAATGGCTTTTTTTTTTTTTTTTTTTTTGGTTTGAGAAGGAAGCACTGCATCACACTCATAGGCAGACAAGGCCCTATACAGAAGACTGAGCACTGCCTTGTGTGAGGCCAGTTCTATCTAGTGTCAGGATTTAACAGAAACTACTTATCCTTCTCTTAAAAACCCAAAGCATTCGAAATCAGTGTAACACTCATGAAGGAAAACTGAAATATTCTGGATCAGCACCCCCTGGAGGTAATCCAGAAAAATAGAGGCGCCATCTATTTTTCTTATCAGCCAGTAGAAGCCTGCATTCCTTTTTACGCTTAGCCTAAAAAAACTTTAGCCTTAATGGGGAAAAAGAAAAAAGGGTCGCTCCCTCCAGTGTAAGAGGGTAAGTGAGGAAAATAAAGGCGCACCGTTTCTGCAGCTCCCAGTGGGAGGAAAACAAGACCGCCAGAGCGCCACTTCTCCCACACTAAACCGCCCCGGAGCCGTGACCTGGAGCAGCCGGTCCGTATGTTCACTGGGCCTCTCACAGCTCTGCTCTTCCCCTCAGTCCAGGAGCCTGACTCGCTGCAACTGCTCCTCTGCTCTACGTAACCCCTAATTCTTACAATGACCCACTCCGGGGGGGGGGGGGGCTTCCAGGCAGCTGGGTCCCCCTACCCTAAAACAGCCTATGTGCTTATCACAAAGCTCTAGCTCTCAGGCTGCGCACGTTACCTCTCTGAACTGTACTCAGTGTGTTCTGATTTCTACTGTATGAAACAGCCTGCATTCTCTGTTTCTTAATTCATGAAAAATCAGAACCTTAATTAAAACAGGGATGGCTAACAGAAGCAGAAACAGACAAGGGAAACTTTCTCAGATAATTCCAAACTAAAGCATCCTCTTTCATTTCTGAATAAGTGTACTCCTGTTGTCTGTACCATCCATTAGGCAATTAACCACGGCCCGCCTTTCACCTTCCAAATGTATCACAATGAACATTTTCATGGATCCCTATGGTCTCCACTTGGCCTGCTCCTGGAAGATGGTGCTCACTGTATGGCTATGTAGGTGCAGTGTCATGAACACTGTAGGTGCTAATGCGTTGGAATCGTCCCCATCTCCTCACCATCCATTCTCTCCCACATCCCTGAGACCTGGCTTTCATTCCATCACGTTACCAAAACTTGTGAAGATCACCAACAACGATTTTACTCTCATGTTCAAAAGCCTTTTTCTCATATTTCATTCTTCTTGGCTTCTCTGTACTATGGACCATCCCATCCTCAAAACGTACTGCTCCCACTTCCCTAACCATTCTTCTTACCTCTGATCATGGCTCCCTTTCTCTTTCCCAGTTCCTAAAACGTGGTTTTCCTGAGGGCTCGATCCTAGGACGCTCGTTCCTCCACCGCACCGTCATGCCCTCAGGAAGCTGGCCCAGCGTCACAGATTAAACCACCACCTCTACGCAGACGGTGCCCAAACTCTACCTTCACTCTTGACTTCTCTCACAGTCAGGCCCATTATCCCAGCTATCTCCTGCGCACTTCCACTTGGAGGCCTTGCCACTACACTGAGGTTCCTTCAATTAGTTCTTCAAAACCTAGCCCTAGCTGGGCCTGAGATCATGAGCAGCTGCAGGGACAGGCAGGCTAGGGGAGGTGGGGTATGGCGGATTACAAGATGCCAGAAAAATAAAAGGTCAAGTTGGGAGATATCCTCACCAGAGTCTGAAGGCTATTAACCCAGGGAAATCACCAAGTTCCGAATCTAAGAGTTAAGCACGGAGAGAATGAAACAGTTTCAGACACAACCCCTCATGGCTAGAACGGAATCTGGACTAGCAGAAGACTGACTGCAGGCTCCTGTCACACAGGAGGAGGTGCCTCCAGGACTGGGTGATCTCATCTCTCCCCACGGCCCTTCCTCTGGCCTCCAGGGAAGTGACTTCCAAACCTAAGCCTTTTGTTCTGACCTCAATACCCAAATTCCCTATTGTTCTTGTATAGTTTATTGTACATGGATGTTGGGAGGGCCCCTCAACCATATTCAAAGCTGAACAAATGGATCCCTATCCAAAGCCTTATTTTCTTCTCCCTCTTTTGTGCTTTTATCTTAGTTAATGTCTGAATATTCCTTCCAGTTTGGGCTGTAAATCTCCAACTTCTCTCTATCTCCTTTTTCCTCTTCAGTACTCTCGTCTAGTTAGCAGTTTTCTCCTTTAGGGAGCCAACCCCTCTTCCGCTCACAGTGCAAAGGTTAGGGTGAAGCCAATCACCCCTCGCCTCTCCTTCAAGGGTGGCCAGGTGGTCCGTGGCCAACCAGCACACTTCATCTCCTTGGCTGCAGTGATTGAATCGGTGATATGCACAAGAGCCAAGCTGCGCCAGGTGTACTTTCTCCTAAAACTAGATTTTGAACCCAGTGAAACGTCATCTGAAAACTTTTCATATTAATTCCTCCTGGCAACAGTCCCCGAGAGAGTGTCCGTTTGCTCCTGCTCCCTAAATCCCCAGAGCTGCTCTGCTTCCTACTCCTCCTGAAACCCTATCGTTAGCTATTCCTCCCATATTGGGAGCCTTCCGACATTCTTCCAATAAACTCTGCTGCCTCCTCCGAATATTTAATACCCAAACTGGCTGCTTGCAACCAAGGAATCTTCACACGGCCTGTGACTTATTTTACTCCATGCAGTTCCCTGAACTTGGCCCCTCTTTCCCACTTTCGCTGGCTTATTTATTACCTTTTACTAAGACTTTTTCAATAACCTTCTAGCATACAAGCCACTCTACGTGTCACTGTAAGAGGTATTCTTCCAAAGCACAGGAGATAAGGACGTTACTCCCTGAAAGCGCACAGTGGCCCCCACTGTAAAGACAATGCATTTCCACCTCTGCCTACCGCCCGGGCCTTCCAGTCTGATACAGCTTACTTTTCCGTTTTTCCCCATTACTTACTTCTACTCATTTACCCGCTCCCTGGTCTACTCCACTCCAGTTACTGAGGGCTACTTGCTGCTCTGAAAACAGGCCTTGGCTCTCTCATCTTGCTCGTTGCTTGTGCTGCCCTCTCTGAACATTCTTTCCCCAAACTCTGCCTTTCACCCTCAAGGCTTGTTCAAACTCCCCCTATTCCATAAACCTTCTGTGATAGGCAGAATAAGCCCCCGGCCCCACAAAGTGTCCACATCGTAATCCCTGGATCCTGTAATCACGTTGCCATATATGTAAGGACACTTAAGGTTGCAGATGGAATTAAAGTTGTTACTCAGATGGACTTGAACTAGAGAGATTATCCTGGATTATCAGGAAGGGCACAATGTGGTTATAAGAGTCCTTACAAATGGAAGAGGGAGACAAAAGAGGTCAATGATGTGAGAAGGTCTCAACCCACTATTGCTGCATTTGAACATGGAGGAAAGGGTCCATGAGCAGGAAATGTGGGCAGCTGCTAAAGTCTAAAAAAAGGCAAGGAAACATTCTCCCCAGAGCCTTTGAAAGGGCATACAATCCTGCCACCACCCTGATTTTAGCCCAGTGTAGGACTTCTAACATACAGAACTGTAAGATAATAAATGTGTGTTGTTTTAAGCCATTAACTTTGTGGTAAATTGTTACAGCTGCCATTGAGAACTAGTAACACGTTCCTAGAGCACACTTTACCTCTGAGATGCAATTCCTTATCGAGAAATACTACTTTCACTGACAACCACCTAGGGTTGCACAGAACCATCAAAATAGGTACCAAGACTTGGCTGGTGTGGCTCAGTGGACTGAGTGCTAGCTGGCCTTTGAACGAAAATAGGTACCAAAGAAGATACTGCTGAAAAAGCCGACTTTGAAGCCCTTTCTCTAGATCTACCTCAATCACTCCTTCGACATGTACCAACACTGTCAATGTGCCAGCAAGGAATGCAGATCTGAACAATCAAGAATCCCTGTCCTCAAGAAGGTCAGAGGGCACCAGGGAAAACAAAAGTTAACAGAAAATCAGAAAGTAACATGATACTTACAATACCAAGCAAAGCTAGGTGGCATGGGAGTACACAGTAGGAATACCTAACCAAGTTTTGAGTCCAGGAAAGGACTCTCAGAGATGATGTCTAAGGTGAGACCTACGAGACAAGCAAGAGTTAAAGTAAGTATGTGTAAGGTGAGGTGGGGGTTACACCCAAGCAAATGAAAAAAGTCTATGCAAAGTCCTAGAACAAATACTCAGTGTGGCTGGACCACAGACAGTATGATGGAAAAGAGGCGTGCAGGGCCACATCACCCAGGACCACGTAAAACAGAAGACACAGCCCATCTGTCCGAAAAGCAGAAAGTGAACCGAAGGGAGGCAAAATTAGAGAAAAAGAAACCACATGAGATAGTTCTGACCTCTGTCAAAAGTAAAGGTATTCATTCATTCATTCGCTCACTCATTCTTTCTTCCATTTCAATGAATACTTATTTCAGAGCCTACTGTGGGCCTGTGCTGGCCCTGGGAATAAGAAGGATAATCCCTGCCCTAATGGAGTTTAGTGTCTTTTGCAGGGAGACAGACTTATTAATTAGGAAGAAATGACATGACAGGATAATCGATGAGATATGGGAAGTGAAGGAAACAGTGAATCAAGGATGACACCTAATTTCTGCTAGCAGACGGTGGGGCCATCCACCGAGATGGGGAGCAGTAAAGGTAAACTAAGCTCAGCGAGGGGTGGACGATGACTTCCATCTCAGACATTCATTCACTGACGAGGCACTCAGCACCTACGATATAAATCACAGATGACACCTGCCCTTATTCCCAGTAGGACTTCGAATCAGGAAACGAAGAATCTCAGTAGGGAATGGCCATGATTTACTTTTCGACCACAGCACATGTGCAAATGTTTGTATCAAAAGTGAATTGCCTGTTCTTTCCCAATAGCATTTACTTAATACCTACCATGTAAACACAGTGAACAAAACTGACTAATCCTGTTCTCAAAGAGTTTATATTCCAGCACTGCATGTCAGAATCTACAGTCCCACACACACACTCACCATGCCTGTCAGGGCCGCCTGCTGCCAGAGGCTGCCCTCAGGCCACGCCATGCTTCTAGGGGTGAATAGTTACAACGAGACACGCTGCTCTGGAAAGGAAACTTAGCTGATCATAAGGACGTAAGTGAGGGCACCTCAACTCTGATGCCGAGATCTTTTCCTTGGTCTCTGTGTCCCTGGTTTGGATACTGTGCCTAATTTCAGAGGGGACGCGGCACAATACGAGCCTTCAGGAGGCTTCATTATTTAAACATATACGCAGACATACATTATCCAGAGAAAGCTGTCCGAAAGTTTTATTAGATAGTATTAAAAACCTTTCCTATATTTTGATCCTTACACAAGCATTAAGATGGAAGTTCCGGAAACTGCATATTTCTGAAATTTTAAACAAAACCTTGCTGATATGGAGTGAATGTTGTATACCTAAAACTACTCAGAAGGCTGTAAATGAACACATCGTCTTTGTCTTATACGCTCCCCTTGACCCCCAAAAGCCAAGAGACATGATGGAATCTTGACCTGACAGAAAAAAATACTGGGCTCCGTTGGACTAACAACCCTAGAAGCACAGACTTGTAGAGGAACAACGGCCACGAAATCTGAGACTGGAAGACATAAGCATTAAAAGGAAGCAACATCAAGCATGGGGCCCCCTGGCCCTTGCAGTTTTTGGGGCTGAATTCCCTGAGACGTTTTCGGCTAGGGCCTACTTGTAAGGACAAAAGGTGTGGGATTCAGGAGTGTCAGAGAGAAAGTCCCATCTTCACAAACTAGAAAATAAGAGATCTGGGAAAGACAGCCACAAGCTTTGCTCGCTCCGGGGGAAAGGGAACCGTTCGCTAGTTCCTGAGCTGTGCTGTGGAAAACAGTTTATGTAACTGTCACCTTGAGGCTGGCTGGAAGGAGCCCACACACGCCAGCATCTGATGAGTAAAGGTTTTTAGCCAGGACCCGTGGCCCCAGAAACAACGGAGTGGCACAACTCCAGCTGCAGGTTGGGGACAATTCCTGTGCCTTTGCGCAAAAAACACGGAGCAATAATCTTAGCACAAAGAGGACAGACAATACTTAGGGTTTACGGTACTGTGTTCCCGGCCTAGGCAGTGGGTAGGTGGTGGACACGGGTGGCATGGTGGGGCTCTTTGAGTTGAGCTAAGGGAGTCTGAGTGGGAGTAATAATAGTGAGAAAGTATGTTCATGTGGTCTCTCATTCCAAGGCCTAGGGGTTGGGTCTCCCAGGAGGGAGGCCAGGCCCACAGCTATATTCTTCTATGGCTTTCATGACCCTTAAGTGTGGTGGGGGGCTTCAGATGGACAAGGACCAAGTACAGATATTTTTTAAGGCATGCGGGTCAATAAAAGCCTGGCAGTTCTCTACCCAGACTGTGAGAGGACAGGGTAAGAAGAGACAACATCAGAAAAGCGTAGTTGCACAAACTGGCAGTCACATTTGTACAAATTCTGACATTAGATAATATATAAAAAGCATTTAGCCCAGATATTGGTCCTTGGTAAGTGCTCAAATATCAGATTTTTTTAAAAAAATTTTTGTATTTACTGAGCAGGGAAGGGGGGAAGCATTTTCAGGAACAACTATAAAGAACACAGGACAAAACCAAGGCGGGGGGTGAAGCGGGGGAGGGAGGTGGGGATGGCTGGGGTCGGTGGGGAGTGGTGGGAGTAAATGCAGACAACTGTACTTGAACAATAAAATAATTTAAAAAATACCAAGTATTTCTATACGATCACACAGTATACTCATGTATAGATATGTACACATATCCATACCACTTTGGGGAACATTCCAGATAGCCGCTCTGCTCTCTAGACTAAAAGAAGGTCAAGGCTCCGGGGCCCATACAGACAAGGTTCATCCTCATAAATGTCTTCTCGGCAGCACTGCAGACATTGCGGGGAAAAGCCAAGACAAAAGAGTGCAGTCTGAGGATGTTCCCTCTTCCCTCTCACCAAAGACGGGCAGGGCTGGGGCCCGGGAGCAGAGGGAGGGCCACGGGGCTCTAGTGCCTCTGAGGGTGGCAGGCAAAACAGGCCCAGGTGAGGCAGACGTTTTCTGAAGCAAAAAGGACTCCACCGTGACCCCGGGGGCTACAGGGAGAGACCTTCCACAGCACGTTCTCTTGTTTGGGGCTTGGCCCCTCATCCCGATTCTTCCTCAGTTCTTGTCAGAAGGCCTTGTTCAAATAAGAATCTCTCTTTGTTCTCAATTTCACATTGTGGTTTTTCCTTCCTGGCCTTCCTACATTCACGTTTTCTTAGCTGTGCCCACTTCCATCAACCTCCTGAAACTGCCTTTTCAGATGCACAGCCAGCCCTGTGGTGACAGCAGGGAGTCTTCCCTGTGGGGCATCCTAAGGGGCTAGGTTAGTCCCTGACCCCTACTTTATGAGTCTAACTCTGTTTTGGCAGAAGCAACATAAACCAAATGCCTAATCTGATCACACTTGCTCTGTTCTCTCATTTGGTCTCAAGTAGCAAAATATTTAATAATCTGGTTTTACTTAAAAGTATGCCTTTTTTAAGAAAAGCTAGGAAACTGTCTTCCTTAAAACCTAGTTATTTGCCCTGGCTGCTGTAGCTCAGTAGATTGAGCATGGGCCTGGGAACCAAAGGGTCCCGGTTTGATTCCCAGTCAAGGCACATGCCTGGGCCAGGTCCCAGCATGGGACGCAAGAGAGGCAACCATACATTGATATTTCTCTCTCTCTCTCTCCCTCCCCCTCTAAAGATAAGTAAATAAAAAATCTTTAAAAAAAAACCCTAATTATTTAACCCATCAGGATTTGCTCACAAATTTACTCATAATAATGTGCATAACACTGAACATATGGTCGAGAAACCTGAGATTGCTTGACAGCATGAAAATGGACATGATACGTGAGAAGTGATATGCAAATGACAAATAAGTTGACAACTGTGTAAAATGCAAAGTGCCCCAGAAACCAAAGAAAAGCAAAATTTTGAACTGACTCTCTAAATTGGAAACAGTCTGAGTCCTGAAAACCTACCTTCCACCATTAGGGCCCACTCGGTTGATCAATTTTTCCATGGCTTCCTCTGTCTCCTTCAGTTTTTCTTGCAGTTGAACAA
>PVKM010045985.1:0-11818 GCA_004027735.1 Carollia perspicillata
GGAGTTTCATACAAACATTTTAAGGAGTTTGACTAGGATAAAATCCTAGTACCTCAGTTCCTTTATGGGATGGATGTTTCTGCCTAACTCCCAGGTGACATTTGATCTCAGGACTCACAGTTATATCTCTGGAACATTGGTTTCTCTGCCTTCCCAGGCTCTTTATTTGTCTTTTTAGTATTCTTGGACTTGTATTAGTTTATCTCTGTCTACTTTTCTAATTTTATACTAATGTTTGGAATTGGTACATATCCATGTACCAATTTTTATAAAACAAACCAAATATTATATTATTTCCAGTTGACTTATTGATCTAAGAATTTCATACTCTAACTGTTTTTGCCACCAAATATATTGGGATTCAAAAGTCCCTTATAAATAGTGTTGCAATTTTTAAGTGAAAATTAATTTAAAGATTTTACTTAAAAAAGTCATCGACAGGAGGAAAGTGGTAAGGAAAATATGTAATGTATGTATGTAAGTTGAATATATGTAAGTTTTATAGAAAATAATTTAGCTTGAATTGGTTATTTGTTTACCTGAAAAGTTTTATATTGTCTTTAGAATGAGAATACAATTGCTATCATTGCTACTATATTGGATATTACAATGTTGGATACATAAGAAAATATCTGCATTTTTATTGTTATCTACCTCCCTTTACATCTTATTTTTTAATATCACAGTGCCCATAATTTTATTATATATTTAGTTTCTGTAATAGAAATAGTTGTGCTATGAAGATATTGCATTTGCAAGTGTTTTTTTCCTAATATCTCCATAGAAATGCACAATGAAAACAGAATAGAGAGTATGCAACTTTTTCACTTTACTTGCCACAAATCCAGACATTTTATTATACCTGTGTTTAATTTATCAGAGTTATTAGTATTTAATAAGGAATGAAAGTAGATGGATGTATTTAAGTAGCTTTAATTCATTTAAAATTACCTTACTATTATTTGAGATTGGTCTTAGAACTATGCTTTTGACTATATCTTCTAGGGTAAAGACAACAAAAATAAACAAATGGGACTTTAATAAACTAAAAATCTTATGCCTTTCAAAGGAAAAAATCAACAAAAGAAAAAAGGCAACTTAATGGAAGAAGATTTTGCAAATGATATATCCTAGAGATTAATATCCAAAATATATAAAGAACTCATATACTTCAACATAAGGAAAAACAGTCTGTTTAAACAACAGGAAACCTGGTAGACATACAGATGGCCAACAGACATGTGAAAAGTTGCTCAGCATCACTAACCATCAGGGAAATGCAAATCAAAACCACAATGAGATATCACTTCACACCTGTGAGAATGACCGTCATCAGTAAATCAACTAACATAAGTGTTGGTGAGGATGTGCAGGAAAGGGAAACAACATGCACTATTGGAGAGATTGTAAATTGCTGCAGCCACTATGCGAAAGCTTGGAGGTTCCTCAAAAAATTAAAAATGGAGCTGTCATATAACTCAATAATCTCTCTTCTGGATATTTATCCAAAGAAATCAAAACACTAATTGAAAATATACATGCACCCCTATGTTTATTTTGATATCATTTACAATAGCTGAGATATGGGAAAAGCCTAAGTGTCTATTGATAGGCTCTTGGGTAAAGAGTGTGTGGCACATTTATACAATGGAGTATTACTCAGCCATAAAAAGAACAAAGCCTTACCATTTGTGGCAACATAGATGGACCTGAAAGCATTATGCTAGGTGAAAAAAAAAATCAGACAGAGAAAGACAAATACCATATAATTTCACTCATATGTTGAATCTAAAAGGAAAAAAAATAAAAAAGAACACATAGGACAGAATCTAAATAAAAAAATAAAAAAGAACAAATAGGACAAAAATAAACTGAGAGACAGAACAAATTGACGATGACCAGATGAGGAGTACGAGTGAAAATGATTACAAAGTGCAAGTTGCCAGTTATAAAACTAGTCACAGGCATGTAAAGCACAGAGAGTATAGTCTGGCACATCGAAATGACAGTGGCTGGTGTCCGGTGGGCATTAGACCCATCAGGGTGAGCACTTTGTAATCATGTACACATCCAGCCGCTGCTGTACAGCTGAAAATAACATAATGTTGCATGCTGATTTTAATTGAAAGACAATTTACAAATAAATGAACAAAATTAGCCTATTATTTTCATTATTGGGTAACTTCATAAGAAGTTTTATTCAAAGTAGTTCTTATAACAATGGAAAACCTCAGGTACCTTTTAAGTAAGAATTATTGTCTATCATGAACTGTTTGCACTATGTGCCATTATTGCATCTTCTGAAAAAAACTTTTTGCTTTTCAACCAGCTAATGTTTCATTTCCAAGATAATTTAATTAGAATTTTAGCAAAAAAGAGGGCAACAACCTGTCATTTGACACATACTAATTGAAGAAACATCTTCCTGAATTCCATTTCCTATCAGTTAATAGAGTTTTTTCTACATTTTAAAAATGACTGTGTTTAGAAAACCAATTATGACATATAAGCCATACTTTATAATGTCTATTAAGAAATGAAAATATTCTTATGAAAAAGTTAAAATGCTTTTTTTTCACTTTACTGCCTTCCATCCCTCTTTTCCATAACCCTTCATCATTTTCTTACTTTTCTAGAGTTCAATACTGGGACATGAATCTCATGGTGTTATATTTTCAAAGTAATTTATTATTTTGTTCCTCCTCTGCTATCCATTATGGAGAGGATTTGAACACATTTTGATGCAACTAGCTAAAAGCTTGTGTGAAGCTGGAACCTTGAAGAGTGTGAGACCGGGTGCCAACGGGGCGTGTTCTGGCACCGGCATACATTGCCTCCATTCTGTGCATTGTTTCACTAGGTTTGCCTTGCCATGGTACGATGTGAATGGCCAGAAGCCAGAGACTGCACATCAGATGCTTTTCGTATTTCCACTGTTTCTAGTACAGATTTATGTGACATAAAATAAAATACTCCTTCACTTCCACTCCTTGGTCACAAATCTCTCTATAGCTAATCCTTCTAATGCTTTCCCTATATATGTGCAAACACTTGCAAACATAGATATTTATCAAATAAAAATGAAGTATATGTACATTTATATGCATAGTTCTATAACATTTTTCTGTTTTTAACCTTGCATGATAATATATGTACATATGGACAAATTCTGATTTTCACTATTTTCTGGAGAAATAAATGCAATAAAGGGATCTACAGATGAAAAAATAAAGGAAAAGAAAAAGACAATAAAATCTGATCAAATAAAAGGTACAATATAACAAACTATACCGGTGAAGACACATTGGATTCAGCAATATCATCTTGTTTTCTATTATTTATTTGCTCTTTGTGCTGTGTTTTTATTTCCTAATTTTGTTAGAGAGATTGAGGATTTCGAGGTACCATTTACTTTTACTTGAATAACTTAGAATTTATACAAATAATTTCTATTTTTCTGAGAATTGCCATTGAATCAATCATTAAACACAACAAACTTTAAATAGATTTTTCATGACTATTCAATGTTAATCAGCATCTATAGACAATTTCCAAAAAGACAGGAACCTCCCCTGAAACCTGCTCCCCACTGCTCTCTAGTGTCTGCCACACATTCCCATGTTGAGATCACCTACATTTTGTTAGCTTTTAAACAATAATGTCACACAATTAATTTATTCCAACAGTTTGATAATTTCACTGCTCCCCACTATTCCTTTGTAGAATATAAATTATGTATAATTGATACACTCAAATGTGCATAAATGTAAAAGTTCTTACAGATTATTTTTATTATCAAGACACCAATTCTAAGCAAAGTAAGAGAAATCCTATCATTTCTAGGTAAACTTGGTCAAATAAAATTTTGGATTTTTATTTTTTTTCTTTTCTGACATAATATTAATAACCAGGGTTGACAGAATAGATGAGTAATAGTGGAGAAGAAGTGAGGGGCAGAGATTATATACTTTTAAATATTTTTGGTATAGAGAATTGTAAGATGTTACCCAAGATTTTGCATCGAAATATAAGCTACTGAATAGAAATTAAGTTAACATAATAACTACTGACATCAAAGTCTATTATTATAATTTTTCCATTCACTTGTCAACTGTAAATTAGAAATATATTTTAACTTCATTTTCATCCCTTACAAGGATATCTATTTTTTCCTTCAGCAATTCATTACAATAAATACTGAGTATTTGCCACACCCATTATTATTTTGTAAGACATGGTTGCTACCTTCAATATGCTTAGTCTTTAGTTAGTGAGATAAGACTTTGAAATTAATAAGTAAGGGCTTAAGAATAGTTTAGAACACATTGAAAAGATGTGAACACAGATAACTTCTCATTACACTGTTAGCTGCATTAGTGGAATTCCAAAAAGGGCAAGACCATTTTCCCTCATAGAGAATAAGAGTGTTGGAAATAAAATCTAAACTGTACTTAAAATACAACAGTGTGAGGAGGTCAGGGGAGCTTTCTATGTGGAGGAGTTGACATAGTAGAGGTAAAGAGATAGAAAATAGTATAGAGACAGAAGATTTTCACAATTTCCATTGTAAAATTGTCTTTAAATTGATATTCTTCTAAATTTAGAGATAGTGAGATAGTTAATTAAGCATAGCTCTCTTTGAGACACATAGCGTTAACTTGATTGTTCCAATCAAGGTAAATCATAGCGCTACTTCAAAACTGTTTGTTTAGGTAGAAAAAATTGAGTATGACAAAAGCTGTGTTTAGTTTGGGGTGGTGCTGGCGAGAGAGGTGGTATAGAAATGTGACTTAGTCTAAACTCTAGGAAAATCAACGGACTCCTGCTATTCTACTAAATGACTACGAATTACATGAGAACATGTGTGCATACAGATTCAAGGCTTCATGTGCATTTTAAGTTTGTCTTGGCACTACATTTAATGGAACCAGTGTCTTAAATCCCCAAGTTGAAAACTTCATACTAAATTTCATAAGTCATACAATGCTTTCCAAAAACCATTTTCTGCTGAAAACTTAGCTTTGCAAAGAGTGATTCCAAGTCAAAATATGTGTTGTCAAACAATGTAACTAATCATGAAACAATGACATAAAAAGAGACAAAAATTACAATATATAATGTCTTTTATATATTATTCAAAGGACAACTGACACTTTGTTAAAATGGAAACAATTGGTGGGAAAAGAAACAAATACTGATGTGAACTTAAATGATAAAGTACAGGTTAAATGAAGACCATGTTTATTGATGGAAAAATGTAATGGAGTGTGTGTACTCTTTTGTTCTAAAAACAAACTAAAACATTATTAAGTTTAAGGGAGATGAGGGAGCCAAAAAATAGCAGCAAGAGTGGCACTAGCTATTTTCCTAGTTGTTTTAAGTACTTATATTTACCTAAGTATTATTTGACAAATAGTTTAATAGCTGAAAAGAGAAACCATAATATATCCATGAAGAAGAAAATGAGATATAGCATCCTAATACAATTATTCTTATAGTCTTACCCAACAATAATCTAGTTTAAAGCAAAATGATAGTTTTTACCTTGATAACTCTATTATAATTCTTATAAATTTATTGTTTGCTATTTTTATTAGCCATTTAAATTTAATAACATTTAATACACTTTCTACCTCAGGCAATGGAACAATAGGAATGCTAGCATAAATATATCACATTTTTTGCATTTGTTTATCCTGTTTAAGAAAGGTAAATCTATAAATTGAAAACTAATATAATGTTGGTAAAAATAATAATTATCAATATAATTTGTTTTTATTCTTAGGAGTAGGCTGCATTAAAGTCTATTTAACCATTTGAAGTAGAGGCTAATATCTCTGCACTGGCTCTGTATTATAACTGGGGTTACAAGTTACTACTGGTAGCTTGACTAACCTGGAGAATACATGTCCCCTAGGAGGATGGATCTTGTAGTGGACTGAACAATGGCTCCAAAGAGATGCCCATGTGTTTAATCTCTGGAACCTGGGATATTACCTTACATGGGAATTAGTGTGATTAGGATTTGGGGAGGAAGCTTACTCTGAATTAACAGGCAGGTCCTAAATGCAACCACATGTATCCTTATAAAAAAGAGGTTGAGCATGTTTTGAGACAAACACAGAGAAAACACACAACACACACAGAAGAGGAAAAGGCAATGTAACCACAGAGGCAGAGGCCGGAGTAATACTGCCACAGCCCAGGAATGCTGACAGCTCCCAGAAGACAGAAGAGGCTTCTCTCCTAAAGCGTCTGTAGGGGTTGTAACCTTTTGGCTTCTTAATGTTAGATATCTGGACTCCGAATTGTGAGAGTACATTTCTGTTGTTTTAATCCACCCAGTTTATAGTGATTTGTTAGGGCAGCCACAGGAAACTTCAGGAGAGCCTTTTTTGTTGTTTTTGTCTGCCTAAACTAGCTTCCCTTTGTGTCCTGTGTTTTGAATGCAAGCTCCCATCTTCCTGTAGACCATACATGGGGCAAGGAGGGAACAGTTGACCTGAGCTGTGCCTGTCATCATATCCTTCCCTCCCTCACCCATGTAGCCGTAGCTGATTAGTTAGGTTGGAAGCAAATGGCCCAAAAGTTAAGACAAGTAGAATGTTTCTCTGGGCTTTATTTTTTTCCCCTTGACTTAGGAACCTCTGGTGCCATCTTCTCCTCATGGCAAATGTGATGAATGTGAGTCTGGGACCTTCTAACCATGTTTTCAGAACTCATGGCTGATGCTAGGTGAATAGAGGGCAACAGTGAATGGCTACATTGCCTGGGTCAGAAATCCTCCAGTTCAAGATTCTTATGTTCCTCATCTTCCACTCATCTTTGCCTTTCTATAATTTAGTTATGTCAATCATATAGTGGATGCTTAATAAATATTTGCTGAACATGTTACATGTTTAAATTAGTTTTATTTTCACTGTGAAATCCTGCTCTTCCTAATTATTTCAGAGCCTTTAAAAAGATTCAAAATTCTAACAGTACACACAAATATTCAGGGAGATCATAAGTTCATAGATATTAATTTTATTTATCTAGACACTAATTTTTATCAGCTTTAATTGGGAAATGCAAGAGTCACTAAACCAAAATTGGAAGTTGGGATAGAATACATTTTTAAAAGTTTTTTCCATAATTTTATAGTATTTTTATAAAAGTCTCAAGTGACTTAATTTGGCGGGGGGAGCAGGTGATAAATTAAAAAGAATTAAAATTATCAAGCTAAACCACAAAGGTGATTTTGTTGTCAATCTTAGAAACTCCATTGTTAAGTCTTGTAATACTCTCAAACTTTGATAAGTTTACCCTTTTAAAATATTAAATTAGCCCTGGCTGGTGTAGCTCAGTGGATTGAGTGTAGGCCTGCAAGCCAAACAACTATGGTTTGATTCCCAGTCAGGGCACATACCTGGGTTGCAGGCTGGTTCCCAGCAGGGGACGCACGAGAGGCAACCACACATTGATATTTCTCTCCCTCTCTCCTTTCCTTCCCCTCTAAAGATCGATAAAAAAAATCTTTAAAAAATTAAATTGTATTTTATAGAAAGTTGAAATGACTGCTAGTTTGTTGAATGAGAATTCATATAAAATGATGTTTTCTGAACTAAAATAATATACAGGTATTTTTGTTTTACAAAAACATGGACATTGATTATCAAAGCACTCAGATAATGTGTTAAATTTAAAAACACATGTACAACGTTATAGTTCTTACAGATCTTAAATGCTTCTGAATTGATCTAGACCTAATAAATAGGATTCAGGGCTCGAGAATGATACATCCCTTCACCTGATCCCTCCTACTCATTAAAACATGATAGGGAGAAGTGAAACAACAGAGATAGACTGGATTACTAAGTTCTTGACATATTAGTTTAATTTACATTTCCTTATCATAAAATTCTCCATGTAAATGAAATTAAATATGCTCTACCAAATACATTATATTAAGGCAAGTAAGTAAATCATTTAGGATGATTTAACGAACTAAAGGATGATAAGTTTATACTGACTGGATAATTTTATCTCTAAGATCTGTTTTTCCCAAGTTTTCCATGATTAATCAATCTAAAGTAGATTGTTTTTATAGATCTGATAAATAATATTTTGGATTTAGGGAATCTCTTTCATGTTCCAATAACACCTAACATTATAAACTCTGGCAGCATCTTACTGAATGGCAGAGAATGTCATGGAAAACAAAGCAACCCTGACAACAAAATAAAAAACAACAAAGAGCTTCCAAAATTACATTCAGTACATGATTTTATAGGAAGAAAATTATAGATATGATTTTCCAGCTTCTCATATAGACTTCATTATTGGCTATGTATAGATATTATTAAAACAATAAATCGATATGAGTGATATCTTCTATTTTTAATATGTACTAGTTAATTCCATATAGTAGGAAACATATATCTGGGATTTGCTAAAAGGGAAGGAGAAAAACCAGCAAAACATATATTAGAAAACAAGCATATTTCTAATTGTACTTCCTGATAATAAAAGAAAGGAAATCTTATTAACCGCATGCAATTCATGTTTTTATTTTCCATATTAGTGATTGTTTACTTATTATTTGATTCAATAAACGACTGTTATTAAATATTTACTATAAAAAGTAATCCACCAGTGACAAGATAATGGTTGTCAGAAAAAATAAAACGTGTTATATTCTTTCAACATAAGAATCCTGACCAAAAAGTTACCAAAATATTAATTCACCCACTTAGTTAATAAACTTTTTGTTTTAAATTTTATAATTAATTATTGAGTGTATATATTACAGTTGGCTTGAGGGATGATAAAAAATACTCTTATGATGAACCTGATTGACAGTCATAACCTCTAACATCACCTTCTGAAAAGATTCTCTCTAGTTTTCTTCCAAAACCCCATAAATTCCTCCATGTCAAATACAGCAGGTTTTCCAAATGGTTTTAGATTCCATGGGTGATATACACTATCTTAGATTTATTAAATTCTGGATGATCCTATTTATACATTTAGTTTTTATATGTTTTGATGAACATTGTTTGAGATTTCATTTTACTTTGCACTACAATTTTAAGAATTATATTTTCTATTTTAAAGCAGCATTCTCTTGGTTTGATTGTGTTAATGCTAAACCATTTTTTTCTGAGTGATTTAATATTTTGTACTAATTATTTCTACAGTATATTTAGTCATGCAAAATTATGTCTTAGGAAAATTTATAGTCATTTCAATGTCTGATGGCGAGTCCAATTTCTTTCACTGATTGTGATGAAGTAACATATTTTTTCCTAAGTAATATCCTGGCTGATTTTGCATTTGAAGTGGATCCAGAATAATCACTGTTTTCCAAAGTGAGAATGCAATAAAAATCAATATTCATTAGAGCGTGGGGAAGTGAAGCATCTTTTGATTCTCTAGACGGAGACACAAGACCAACACTTTTCTGTCAGGTTACTGAGCCTTCAAGATAGACTTTTGTGAACTTTTACCCTGAAGCATAGATGTTTTACTTTGATCAAAAAAAGTTTTTAAAAATGATGTTATACTTAAAATTTTACTTCAGATAAGTGTAGTTTGAAATTGAGAATTTCACAGCACTTGATAATTTTGCTCACATATTCACATTCATTGCAACTGTAAAGTTCTAATTAAATGAGCCTTGAATTTTAAAAATTCTAGTTTCAAGCATTGGTAAATGGGAATTCTGTGATTTTTTTTTTATTTTTTATTTTTTATTTTTTTTAGTTTTAAGGAACAAGATGACAACCCAAGATGTAATACTGCATACATTTAATGCTAAAAACAGGAATAAATCAGAACTAAACATAATGTTTACACTTTTAAAGTTTTTCGTATTTGTATTTTATTTTTTCTTTTCTTTTCATTTCATTTTTATTTATATTTATTTTATTTTTATTATTTTTATTTTTATTCTTTTCATTTCATCTTCATTTTCTTTTCTTTTCTTTTCATCTTTAGAGGGGAAGGAAAGGAGAGAGGGAGAGAGATATCAATGTATGGTTGCCTCTCAAGCGTCCCCTGTTGGGAACTGGTCTGCAGCCAGACATGTGCCCTGACTGGGAATTGAACCATGATCCTTTAGTTCGCAGGCCTGAGCTCAATCCACTGAGCTACACCAGCCAGGGCTTATGTATTTTAGAATAGAATATAAAAGATGTTAACATAAAAATATTTCTTTCATAGGCTTTATAACCTGTAAATCCTCTATTTAGAGAACAAGTATTGAAGAACATCTCATATATTTCTGGTTTGGTATTATTATTGTTACTGATATTGATAAATTACCTGAATTTTGCCTAAAATTACTCTTAATAAATAGGTCATCATTTTTGTTGCCTGTCAGAACTAACTGATGATGGATTTCTTAATGAAGACATTAGTGTAAGTTGCATGCTACAAAATTTCCAATAAATTTATTAATAGAGAAACTAGTTAACTGACTAAAATATTATGCATCATTAAAATAGTCTTATGTACCTTCCTTGGAGTTTTAGATGTCATTGAGGGAATGTTATTATGATTGGATTTTATTCAATAAATTTATTATAGAGAAAAACAAATACGAAGTTTGGTAAAGAGAAGTAGTCAGCTGATAATAGTTTTTCTCTGTGTGCAAAATTCAAAAAGTTTATCCCATGTGTCCACCTACACACGTTAGATGGAGAGCCTGGAACCACAGAGTGGATGATCTAGGGTTGAGAGACTCTTGATGAACCCAGAGAGCCTGTGGGCCCTGCGAATCCATGCAATGGATGCAGGGAACCACTGCTGATCAACTGGAAATTAGCAGCTGCCTTAAATTAGTCAAATAATTTTTCTATCACATACCATTAAAGAAAACAGTAGTCATTAGACACTAACATCAAAAATTTTTTTGCATCTTCTATCTTGTCTTCCAAGTTTTTAACAATAAGAAATTAAACCCATTTACAGTGAGTTCACAGAGACCTTTGTTTATGGTATTACAAAGTAATGCAATCTTTTCACAAAACAGCTTGTCAAAATATAAAGATGTCACATTCTTAAACTAGATATTATTTCTGTAAAGTGGTGTTTAAACAATTAACAGAACAAAACAGCAATGTACATAAAGATATTCATATCACTGTTATTTGTAAGTTTAAATATTTAATTAACCCGAATTATTCATTATATAGTATATTGACTTAAAATAATGATACATTATTGTTATTATTGTTATAATTATTGTAATCCATTGTTTAAAATTAAGAAAATCACTTCTAAATATTAAAAATGTTTATGGTATAATTTTAACTAGAACAAAGTAGAATGTAAATTATATTTATTTATTCTTTTACTTCCAGAAGTATTTATTACATGTCTCTGTGTGATTGTCAAAAAAGAAAAAATAAACAGTGAGAAAATGTATAAAGATTTTTTATGGTATGGAGGTTTCAGGCTACTGGATGATGGAAATGAGAAGAAAAACAATTGCACAAAGAGTTAATTAATTACAACAATATTGAATAATACTGGGGAGAGTGACAAGGTGCTCTGCATGGTGTACCGGGATGATCTAACTGAACCTAGGGTACAGACAGGGCTTTTGTATGAGGTGTGTTAAACTGGAGAATGAGCAGGATTTGGCCAGATGAAAAAGTATGAAATGAGTGTTCTATATAGAAATAAAGCCATAGGCAAAGGCCAAGTAACAATAATAATTTTGAAATTTATGAGAGCAGAAATAAGGTCAGATGACCATAGTATATTCTTGTTGCAACTACATAAAAAATAAGCACAACCTGCACATAGCCATGGAGTTGACAATGAAATTGAC
>PVKM010045986.1:0-11819 GCA_004027735.1 Carollia perspicillata
CGTTGACTGCATGGTGCCCTGTGTGCACTGAAATTATCGGGAGGAACATTTTGTAAAGTGTATAAGTGCTTAACCACTAGGCTGTACACCTGAAGCTAATAATGCAAGATAGTACTAAAGATAAATGGAAACTAATACCAAATAATAATACTGAAGATAAATTGTAATTTAAAAATAAAATTTAAAGCCCTTTACAAAAAAGATATATAGTGTGCAGCACTGATGCGAGCTGGGGCTCTGGAGAAACACAGACTGGGACTGCCAGGTTGTGAACTTGGGAAAGGCACGGCACAAGTGTCATGGTGTGACTGAAGCATAGGGGTGAGGAGAAAAGTGGTTGCAGGTGAGGCTGAAGAGGCCAACAGAAGCTACACCATATGGGGTTTTTGTTCCTGAGTGTTGTCTCTGGATAATTATCTTTCTGTGTCTGCACTTTTTCCCCCGATATGGGAAAGAGAAACAGAAGGGGATCTAGAATAGAAAACCAGATTTGTGTTTTCCATTGTGTCACCTTGAGCAAGACAATCTCTGTAAGTGTAATTATTCCACCTTCATGGAACTCCGCTGTGCACTCACTGACTCAAATCCTCCAGGGTTCTTCTCTTTTCCAGCTATGGCTGTTGTCAGCGTTCTGCTCAAGCCTCTACCAGCTATACTGCCAGCAGCACCTCAGTAAAAGCGCGTGCAGCTTTCTGTCCCAGCATGCATGCAAGAGCCTGCTCAACACTCACGTATGTACAATCTGGATGTAGGAGAGACTTACTGCCCAATGGAATTTCTCAACCAATGAGAGAGGAAAGGATTGCCTATTTAGAAAGAGGCACGTGGGGATGAGCCACAGTGGACGATGATTGGATGGTATCTTCTTGTACTGAGTTTCCTTCTATCCTCCATCCAGCACTCCTGCTGTCAGGCATCACATCTCAAACTGCCTGCACACAAGCCCTTGTCTCAGGTGCTACTTTCTGGTGGAAGCCAGGCTAAGACATTGTCTAGGTGGGGGGTGATACTATATATAATACCTTCTTGTGAGTTGTTAAATGAGGTGTGTATGCATATAATATAATAAAGAATAAATTATATATATAAATGTGCATGTAAAATACATAGCATGGTCCTCAGTACAGAGAAAGTGCTCAAGAATATCACATGTTAGGATATTGCTGCCGCTTTTGTTCATGGGCTTACATCAATTATGATGTCTATACCACACATCATATTGTGAAATTATAGGCTGAATTTTAATGTGGTAATGAGATTTTTGTTTCTTTAGGCCATTTTATTTTTTAAATTTACTTATTTATTTTGAATAATTAACAGTACATTTTATTGGGCACAGACCAAGAGTACATGAATCTCGCGGACCTCTGTGTAGCTTACCAGTTTTCTTCTCGATGTCCTTTTTGGCTTGTTTCCATAACCTCACGAGCTATTTGTTCTTCTTGTAATGGATCTTGGCCTTCTCCTTCCTCTTTTCCAGAGTGGCTGTGACTGCCTGGTACTTCCAGCCAACCTCATGAACTGGATGCTCTAGGTAGGCAAACTTCCATATAGGCTTCAGTGCACAACCTTGAGGGCAGCAGGAGCCACACTTGCTTCTTCTTGTCATAGGGCAGTGGGATTCCATCAGACACCGGGAGGCAGTCCAAGGTGGACTGGCCTTGTTTGGTTTTGTGGGGCAGCTTCCTCGCATGGTCCACCAGAAGATGCCGCTAGGGGCTGGAAAGTGTCAAGACCACAGAATGGTTGGTGTTTATCCATTTGTGGAGGAAGGCCATGTACTTAAACTTATTTCTCTAGAAACTGCCAAAGAGCACCAGGAGCTGCGCCTCTGCCAACTTCCACAGCTGCCTGGGAAAGAAGTTTCTTTTCGGCCATTTTCGTATAGGAATAAAAATTTAATAAAACAGATTTCTTTGGATCTACTCTACCTGTGATTGAGGAACTTCCCATTTCACCATTTTATTTTTTTTTCTGGTTTGCACTCCATGTTTTCAGGGGCAAACTTCCATTACTTTCCACTACTGAAGAGAATCTGGCGTGTTTTTTTGCCCTCCACTGGATATTTGAAAACAAAAGTTTTGTGCTCATTATGCAGATGTGAATATCGAAGCTAGGTGCTTTCTCAATTTGTTGAAATTCATGCAGCTAATGTGTAGTAGAATCTGAAATCGAACTGGGTCTGCTTTCAGAACCCAAGTTTGAATCTTTTTATAATTACTGTGCCATGTGCGCTTAATTGGTATTTCACTCCATGTATCATGGTTCAGTAATAGTCACTCCTATATATCTAGGGTATGTAGATTATTTTAATTCCTTTTATTTCAGACACAGAGACACCTTCACCAGATTGAAACCCTCAAGACAAAGGAGCCCAGGAAAGAAATCTTGTCAGAAAAAGAGAGGAAGTTTTCATGGAGTTGCTATGAGTCAGAAACTTTTAATGAAACCAGTGGTATTGTTTACCAAACTAAGACCCTCTCAGATGTCAGGAGACAGGTGTGTAGATGTCAACTCATAAAGTATACCTCTAGTGTGATAGCGGAGATTCAGGAAGCTGCAGTCCCTCCATGCTAAGAGATAATGAAGGAGGCCAGAGATAAGTTGGAAGAATCACTGGTTACCAAGAGGGAACAGCAATTATTTTTTTGCTAAATCAAATATTTATGAGACTGGGATTTGATTACCGATGGTTTAACAACTCAAGCGAAAGATAATTTTCTAAAATGCCCAAGGTGTTGGAGTAATTCTGATAACTGTTTCTTGTATAAAAATAATTAATCATTAGAATTTGAAATGCATGCAAATTGTGATATGGATAGGAGATATTTTGCAATGTGAAGGCATCATGGTGTAGCACGTTGGAAGGACTAAAATTTATCCTGTTGTTACAGGCACCAAGTCATCCCTTATCAATGTAAGACATTTGGTTTTGATTTTTTAAATTTTACTAACAATTATTGAGTGAATACCATATGTCAGATGCTTTTATGTTGGCTTTAAGAATTTTAATAATTATGAACACCATTAAAGCATATGTTATTATTTCACTTAATGGAAGAGAAAACATATTCAAATAAGTTAAATGGTGCCCAAGGACACAGAGCTTATAAGGCAAATGTATGGCTTGGTACTCAGGTCTGTGTGTACACTGACAATCCAGTCTTTCCTCCATACCACTCTGCCAGTCAGGCATTTCTAAACTACAGTTTCTGGCCAAAAGGTGTCTGTGAAATCTTGGTTTGAGGTCTGTAGTCTTGGTGGAGAAAAAAAAAACCCCAAAACAACAAGTTAATATATTATTTTGAATGAGGATGAAATAAGGAAGGTCAAGTTCATTCATCAAATGTGTCCACTGGTTCATTGCTGTAAAAATCCTGATCATTACCTTTGGTGAGAAATGAACGAAAGTCTGTTAGAGCTGATGGAACCTGGCATTCATGTGATTTAGCTTTCTTACTTTACAGATGAGAACCCTGGAGTTCATAAGGGGGAGGTGATTTGTCCAAGATTGTTATGTGATGACTCAGTGTCAGGGCTCATTCACCAGAGTCCCAGATCTCTGCAATAAAATCTTGGATTTGTGCTGAGTAAAGACCAATTCTCCTTCCACATGACAGCTCTTTAAATATTTCGTGACAGTGTTCCCATGCCCCCATGTCTCTTCCCCTTCAGACTAACTAGTCTTTCACTGGTCAAACATTTCCACTGTGGCAGAGATTCCATATTCTTCATTGTGTTGGATCTTTTCCAAAAGTGCATTATATTGTCAATTTCCCTTCCGAAATTTGGTATCCAGAAATGAATACATCACCTTAAGTTATATCAGTAAAAGATTTAATTAAAGAGAGTGGATATAATATCTTGCAACTTGCACAATTAAGACTGAAGTTACAATGGTTGGTTTTGGGGTTATGGAGCTATAAATATGACAAAATGAGTTGAAATGGAATAATTGGTCTTCACTTTTCAACAAAAAGATGTTGGATAAAAATAATACAAGAAAAAAATTGCACGTATAGCTGAAGAATAAACCAAGAACAGGAAATACCCAGGTGTGAAAATAAAAAGTTTAGTCAGAGCAGCAAAGCTGAAAAAGCTTTTATAATGTCTGGAGACTGGGTACTAAGATTCTCTGACATTGACATCAGGAGCATTTTTAAGGTCTTGGATTTCAAGCTCATGGTATATAGATGAACTACATACTGAAGGATAGAGTCAAGAAGATCTATTCAATCCTGGAATAAGGACTGGATAAACTTAGCCTGCCTCTTTTGGGAGGCAAAAAAGAAGTTTCTAATTCATCTGACTTTGTGTCTGGCAAACGAATCACCAGTGAGAAGCAACCCCAGATCTGTAGCACACGAATGAGGGATATACGTCAATGTAGTACTGATGTAGCATGGCTACCAGACCAAAAAGGAAACATAAAACTAGTCTAGATTCACAGCAAAGACCACAGTGATTAACAGAGGCAGCTACTACACATTCTTTAGGGACACTTCTAATGTATCAAGACTCCCAAAGTGCTGCTGAAGGTAAGCACACAATCAACTATAAAAATATCACACAATGTAATAAATTGCCATGAGAAAAATTAGCAGGTGAAACAAGTATCAGCGGTTGATGTAAATATCACCTCAAGAGATAGAAATAATAGAACAATCTACATGAGACATCAAACAGGTTTAAAGTGATCAAAGAGCTAAAAGATCAAAGAAGAATAGAAACAGAGACACAACAGGATAATTTGAAAAAATCAGGTAAATTTGAAACAGAACAAAAGTGTAACCAAAGTGAGAAAAGATGATTAATAAAGCACTTAATTGACAGATGAAGAGAGAAACGATGACTTTGAAGATAGATCTGAGAAAATATAGAGATAGAAAATATAAGAAATTGAGACAGGGAAGCCAGAGATTCCAATATCATAGAAGTAGCAGATGGAGAAAATAAAATAGAGTAAATATTGACAGAAATAATGACAGAATTTCCAGAATTAAATTACATGAATTTATAAGCTAAAAGACCACACTGGTCCTGATCAGGATAAATTAATTCTATAACTTCATAAATACTTAATATGCACCTATTAGACATCAAATACCCTCGCAGATGCTGAACCAACTATTAGATAAAAACTTTGTACCTCACAGAGCTTACATTCTAGTTGAGGGTGGGGAGAAATGGACAATGAAGACAGCAGACAGGGAAAGTAAAGCAGGGTAATGGGAGAACTGTGCTTAATTTATGGTCATCTGGCGCCCGTACAGCCACTCAGCCCACGTGACTTCACTGTGCTTTGAGGTGGAGATCCGGCCTTGCTCACCTCTGCATGGCAGGAGGCATGATGTATCATAAGTCTTGATGTACCTGGATATTCAATAATAATGATATGAATTTAATGGAATTAATTCTCGACCATCTTATCTTACCATCTTTTTGCTTTAGTGAGTCTCTATCTTATTGATTTCCAAGGTTGTACTCAACTATTTTGAAGAGAGGTACCAAAATCTTTATTCTTTGTCTGCCTACAGCCATACCTTTGGAAATGTTATCTTCATTTTGTGCCTGTCTACCCATCTGTATCCTTGCTGCTACTACCTCAGGTTAGTTCTCATGGTCTCTTTTTTAAACTATTGCAACTGCCTCTTAATTGGCCTTCTTTCCTCTAGTCTCCCTGCAATCCATTATTGGCACTGTCGGGATGAGTTTTCTAAAATATGTTTGAGTATGCCATTTTCCTGATTCAAGTCTGTCAGTGACCCCTGTGGCTTTCTTGAACTTTGTAAGATACTCTATGATCTGGGTCTTCCTACCTTCCCAGTATCTTCTCTCTCTGCCTATTCCTATCCCATGCACTGTTTATACCAAATGACTTATAGTTCCTTGATTGGTCTTATGTTTTTAACATGTTTCTGTTTATTTATTCTGCAATATGTGTATGACAAGACTTTTCTTTCTTAATTCCCATTCCTGATTGCCAGATAAATATGCATTCATCTTGAGATTCAGTTCAAATTTCATCTCTTCTGTGGTGCTTCTCCTGATTCCCATCTTGTAGAATTAAACCGCATTCTTTGAGGTAAATTTTTATCATAATGCCCTTATGCTTGCTTTGAATTTTTTTGAGCCTATTTGCCTCCTCTGCTAATCTTGAGCATACATGCCATTTATTATTTTTCTCTATTCCTGCTCCAAGCAGCTGACACAACTCTTAGACCCAGTAAATACTTTCTGAACTGGAAAGTGGATATAAGAATGATGTTTGGTATAGTGAAGATGTCTGTTTTGAAATGTAGAGTTAATTATCTGGCTTTGTTTAATCCTGAAAGCCTAATTTGCTACTTTTGGGCCATGGAGAGCTAATCAGAAAGTGTGATTTTTTTGAGACAGAGCCTCCGGTCCTAAAACTATGGTGTTCTTTATTTAGACTTTATGAGAAACCTCCAGCTACTTTGAGACCTTGAAAGTTCCCTCAAAGGTAAAGAATGGCCACATTTGCTTTAACCACAGAAGCAATTAACTCTCCAGCAGTGTGGAAAACAGCTTTTGATCTGTATTTATCGATGCATAGATTTCACAGAGCTGTGATATTTGAAGACAAATGGCTGTGTCCATAATTAAGACTGCTGAGGAATTGGCAAGTGTGATATGATGATAGAAGACCCAGAGAAAGGGAAAGGGAGCGAGATCGGTTAGGATGATACAGTCTTTGTGACCTTGGTGCCCTCTTCCCCTTCATTGATTTCCCAATTAAATATAACTTTTCCTTCAGTCAGTTCCCATATACTGTAAATTATTGATAGCCTGCTGTAGGAAGTAAAGATGACCTACAGATGAAACTGTAAGGGAGGATGATCTCACTTTATTTTTGTATTCAATGTAACAAGGTGATGAGGAGAAGATTCTCCATTAGTATTCTTTTCTATGAGATTGTTTTATACCAATAACACTCATAGAGTAGGCAGTAGCCCCAATTGGCAAGGGTCTTGATTTCATACTGGGTTTGAGTTCTGACTCTACCACATTAAAATATTTTATATATCATTTAATCCTTGCAAAAGGTTTGTAAGGTATTGTGACCCCCACTTTGGAGATGGAAAAAAAATGAGCCTTAGAAAAATTGAGTTTTCTAAAATCACACAGTAAATTGTGGAGTAATTTAGGGTCAAATACTGATTCCATCAAAATAAGAATACATATTCTTATTTGTTTTGAGTATCAGCCAAACTAGGACTAGCTGTGCTAATAATTAGGAATCATAATGGCTCCCCATCTCCCACCAGCTTAAGTTCAAGATTACTGGCATGGTCTACATAGTCCTCCAGGTTCTGGCTTCCCTTTTGTTCTCTGGATTCATCTCCTTCTCCTGCCTCATACATTGCCCCAGCAACATGGAATTGCTTGTATTTCCTAGTGTACATAGCTCTTTTCTTGCCTTTGCTTTTAGTTATGCCGTTCTTTGTCTAGAATGTCTATTCTCCACACTTCTCCTCACTAACTTCTACTCACAGTTTAGTACCTGGCCAGTGTACTCAAATAAGATATTTAAATTAAGTTAAAAAGAGTATTCTTGAATGACTTTATGTAGACTTCCTTAAACTCTCCAAGTTGAATGTGGGACCTTTTAATACACAGCTATCATATTCTGGATATTTCACTATTGCATTCATCACATTGTATGGTAGTTATTTCTTTGTTCATTGTGGTTCCAAATGAACTGTAAACTCTGAAGGAAGAATTGTGTCTTTATAATCTGCTACTTTGTAAGTATTCAGTATATTATTGCTGAATGAAAAGTGTATTAGTCATGGTTCTCCAAAGAATGAACATGATATATACATACACACACATATATAATATAAGCATATGTTATATATATATCTTTATGTATATATAAAGATTTATTATAGGAATTGCTTCAAAAGCTGTCATCTGCAAGCTGGAGAATCAAGAAATCCTGTGGTATAATTCAGTTAGAGTCAAAGGGTTACGGATTTGAATCTTGGAGTTGAAAGGCAGGAAAAGATGGATGTTCCAGCTTAAGAAGAGAGAGAAGATTCACCTGATTTTCATCTTTTTGTTTTACTTGGGCCCTCAATAGATTGGATGATACCTACCCACATTGGTCAGGGCAGGTCTTCTTACTCAGTATACTGAATCAAATGCTAATCCCTTCCAGAAACATCCCTGCAGACACACCCAGAAATAACATTTTATCAGTATTTGTGGATTCCTTAACCCAACCATCACAAAAGATACTGAAATGTATCCATTTATGAATCCATTTTGAGAGGCTCAATTGTTGGGATTAATAGGCTTACCTGCCTGAAGGGCAGGGGCTCTGAAGGCTGGGCTCTTGACTGCTGTAGCACAGCTAGGATACAGGTACTGAAGACCTTCAGCATCTAGGCTCAGCCCCTCTTGGGTGTGAGATGTTAAGTGCCAAGTATGGTGCTGTGCTAAGATTTTCCTTACTAAACACAAGTGGAGTTTGGACTTAATTTTGTTGTCCTGATCTTTTATATGTAGAGCTTGGAATAAGACTTGGGAATGGACGTGGCTACTGTGCATTTCCTAAACACCTGTATGTGCACTCAGGCATTATAACTGACTATACTAGGAAGCTTTTTCTCCTTAGGGATAGTTATTTCCCATGAGGTGGCCTGAACCCTAAAGAAAATGAATCCCTAGATATCTAACCCTGGACAACTCCTATGGTCTAGGGCTTGGATCCAAATTCTTCACTCATAAATCTGTTGTCAAGCTACAACCCAAATATAACCTGATAAATAGTGACAATAAATATCATAGGCTCCAGCTGCTTTATCCTCTCCTATAAAATCGGACCCTTCTTCTACTGATGCCAACCTGGATCAGATCTGAGTTTTCCAAGCCCCGTTAAACAGTAAGACCGGATACTCAGTTTTTTTCGTATCACATTAAAGTCTAGCACGTCTCCTGACCAACTTTTCGGTTAAGGCAGAGGAGCAGGGGAATGATAGAAATGACCTTCTATAAGTTTTCAAGGTCTGAACAGCTCCACCTAGATTAAACTAAAACAAAAATAAATTCTGATTGTAAGTGTTGCCTTATGTACTTTGGGGAGACAAATATGTCAATATAATAGTGAAGAAGAAATGGAACCATTCGGGAAATTGAGATACACGGTATTTTTGAGTAAGTCAGCTATTCTCATTCTTCTTTTGGACAGCTACAGGGTCAGGCCATCATAGGGGAATTTTAGAACTCTGAGAACTCACTCAATGGGCTGGCTTTAATCAGACAGCAGCCATTTCCTTTCCTTTTTCCTTGTCATTGGTGGGGATTTGGTCAGATGCCATTTCTCCAGCATATAAGTCATAACACAGGTTTTTATGCACCATCTGAACACATAGGTGATGGATGGTCCCTAAGATGCTTGAGAAGATTGCCTTATGACTTTACTCTCTACAAACCGACCTTCACAAACTGGAGGCATCACTTTTACAAGGGTAGCATCAGTGGCTTCTTTAAAAAAGTACATTTTTTTGTGTGTGTGAGTAACGTGCTGTGTCACGGTTTATAACAATGGGAAAAACTGGAAGGTATAGAACCCAGGAAGCAGAAAAAGGGCTATCTATCTCAGGAATAACAAGAACTGATTTTATTCTCTGCCATGCAGTAATGAAAAGGAATCTTGCAAAAGCTTTCAGTTGGATTTCTTTTCTCCTAATCATGTCCAGGATCACATCTAATACATTTTGTGCCTCTGAAAAGGGAAAAGGAGAACCATTTGAAGAATTGTCTTCATTTAAAAATATTATATTTTACTAGGATTGGCAACATGGGCTTCTTAGGGAGTATACAAGACAACATTGTGCCAAAGGAACATAGAAGAGTGAGTATGAACTCTGCTTGGGAGAATCTGGGAAGGTTTCACATTAGGATCACTTTCCCTTTAATGTATAGAAGTGTTTTAGGTGAAAAAGGAGAGAAGACATCCCAAACAAGAGGAAGAGCATGCACAAAGACACAGAAGCATTCCCAAAATCTCTGCATAATTTTTTTTGGTAAGCACTCAGACTGCTTTTTCTCTTGGACTCAGTATAAAAAAACATTGCCTAGGTTATCAACAATAGCCAAAAATTTGGTTTTAAGAATAATGTATCTAAAGTAATGAACAGTACAATTTAAAATGTACTCTTTTATTCAACTAATATTTATTGAGCACCTTCCACTGTTCTAGTTGTATAACAGCCTGGTAACACAGCAATAAATAAAACTGACAAATTACCTTTCCTCATTGCACTTAAGGGCTTCTGAATGCTATTTATAACATTTCTGAGAATTTTGATTTGAAGATGCTGGAAAAGAAGTTCCCTTTTCAATTTTTCTCTCTCTCTATATGAGTATAAGTATTGTGTGTGTGCATTAGTGGAAATATATGGGTACTTTGGTCCTTTTGTAACAGAAGTAACTATATGTCAGGCATGGGAAATATAGGTTGATGTGCTCCTTTCTCAGATATAACTCATTAACTATGATGTTTTTATCTTATTGAATCTGGACCCAGACCCAGAATCATTCTCAATAAAACACTCTAAGTAGGCACTTCTAGCTAATCGGAACTGACTCATAAGATGAAAGTTCTAGGTCAGTTACTCTATGTAGTTTTAAATTTGGTGGAAAGAAGAGGGTAGTTCAGTAGGCTCTGCTCTGGATGTGGGAGACAGTACATACTGGCTGACGATGGCAATGATACATGTTCAGCCTTCTGCTTTGTTCAGTTCAACATAGAAATTTTTTGAGCACGTATGTTCTGGCATAAATTATAGTCCTTGCTGAGGAGTTTGAAGTCCATTGATAAGGGAGGCAGCTATGTTAGCCAGTCCTTGCAGTGTGGTGTTAATGGCTTGGGTTGCCCTGTGCTGGCCAATACCTAAGGCTCCACCCCCTACTATATAACACGAGTGCCAAGGCAAAAAAAAAAAAAGGTCCAAATGAAAGAACAGATAAAAGCTCCAGAAAATATAGAACTAAGTGATGAAGAACTAGCCAGTGTATCAGATGCACAGTTCAAAGCACTGGTAATCAGGATGCTCACAGAAATGGTTGAATATGGTTGTAAAATAGAAGAAAACATGAAGGCTATGAAAAGTGAAATAAAGGAAAATGTACAGGTAGCCAATAGTGATGGGAAGGAAACTGGGACTCAAATCAGTGATTTGGAGCAGAAGGAAGAACTAAACATTCAACCAGAACAGAATGAAAAAACAGAAATTCAAAAAAGTGAGGAGAGGCTTAACAACCTCCAGGACAACTTTAAGCATTCCAACATCTGAATCATAGGGGTGCCAGAAGGAGAAGAGGGACAGCAAGAAATTGAAAACTTATTTTAAAAAATAATGAAGTAGAACTTCCCCAATCTGGTAAAGGAAATAGACTCCCAGGAAGCCCAGGAAGCTAAGAGAATCCCCAAAAAGTTGGAGACAAGGAGGCACAGACCAAGGCACCTCATAATTAAGTTAACCAAGATTACAGATAAGGAGAGAATCTTAAAAGCAATAAAAGAAAAGAAAAGGAGACAAGTTACCTACAAAGGAGTTCCCATCAGACTGTCAGCTGATTTCTCAAAAGAGACCTTGCAGGCAAGAAGGGGCTGGAAAGAAGTATTCCAAGTGATGAAAGGCAAGGATCTACATCTAGGATTACTCTATCCAGCAAAGCTATCATTTGGAATGGAACGGCAGAGAAAGTGCTTTCCAGATAAGGTCAAATTAAAGGAGTTCATCATCACAAGGCTCTTATTAGATGAAATGTTAAACAGACTTATC
>PVKM010045987.1:0-11815 GCA_004027735.1 Carollia perspicillata
CCTTTATTATGCATTCAAATAAGTTTTCCACTTGTTGCTCTTCCTCTTCCCCTTCCCCTTCTGGTACCCCTATAATTCGGATGTTGGAATGTTTAAAGATGTCCTGGAGGTTCCTATACCTGTCCTCATTGTTTTGAATTCTTGTTTCTTCATTCTTTTCTGTTTGGTTGTTTGTTTCTTCCTTGTGGTCCACTCCATTGATTTGAGTCCCAGTTTTCTTTCCATCACTATTGGTTCCCTGTGCATTTTCCTTCATTTCACTTAGTGTAGCTTTCATTTTTTCATCTAATTTGCTACCAAAATCAATCAGTTCTGTGAGCTTTTTGATCACCAGTGTTTTGAACTGTGCATCTGATAGGTTGTCTCTCTCTTGGTTGCTTCAAAGTATTGGCTCTGGGGCTTTGATTTGTTCTTCTGTTTGAGTCATTTTTGGTCAGGTGGCGCTTGTTACGTATGGATGGCAGAGCCTTAGGTGTTCACCAGGGTGGGGCAACCTAGCTGCTGGGTTGTGATGCTCTCTGTGGGGGCGGGCTCAGAGAGGGATCAGTGGCTTGTTCCTCTCTCTCTCGGATTTGCTTCCCCTCTGCCACTTCCCACAAGCAAATTGGGCCCTTCTGGTGCTGGTTCCCAGGTGGGTGGGCTTATGTACATTCTAGGACCCTGTGGGTCTTTCCAACGAACTCTCCTGTGAGGCTGGGAGACTCTCCCTATAACTTTTCAATCTGTATTTTTAGGCTTTATTTCCTGTTGCTGGGGCCCTGGGTTGTGAGGTCTGTCTCACTGCCCATTTTTGCCTAGTTTATCTGCACACAAATGTATGTCCGCGGTTGGTCAACCACTCCGAGTGCTCTGCTCATTTCCTCCCCAAGTCTGGGGTCTGCCAGCCCCGCGCTCTGTGCTCCTGCTCCCGGGTCTGCCAGCCACTGCCTTTTCCTGCCTCGTTCCCTCCTGCCGGCCGCCGACTCTGCCCCTCTTACCAGTCTGGTTGAATGGTTGTCAGACTTCTGTAGTTCAATTTTCTGTCTTTCCTGGTTGTGTTTTTGTTTCTAAATCTTTGTTGTCCTTAATTTTGGTTGTGCAAAGAGGCACAGTGCTTCTGCTCATGCCTCCAACTTGGCCAGAAGTCTGTACCACAACTTTTTTACCCACTTGTCTATTGATGGGCACTTGGCTTGCTTGCATATCTTGGCTATTGCAGATAATGCTGCAGTGCACATAAATAATTTCTAATTATTATTTTGGGTTTCTTCAGATATGTACCCAGAAGTGGACTCACTGGGTCATAAGGCAGTTCCATTTAATTTTTTGAGGAACCTCTGTATTGCTTTCCACAGTGGTTGCATCAGTCTGCATTCCCACCAACAGTGCACAGGGGTTCTCTTTTCTCCACATCCTCACCAGCACTTGTTATTTATTGATGATAACCATTCTGACAAGTGTGAGGTGATATCTCATGTGGTTTTAATCTGCATTTCTCTGATGATTAGTGATATTGATCACCTTTTCATATGTCTCTTGGCCATCTGTATGTCCTCTTTGGAGCAGTGCCTGTTCAGGCCCTCTGCCCATTTTTTGATTGGATCGTTTGTTTTTTGTTACATTCTCTTCTACAACCATAAAACCTCAAATTTAAGATTTGTCTTACAGTTAAATCAATTAAATGCTCTCCACTAGTCCTTTTGCCATAGTTTCTACATTTATCTCATTAATTAAAGTTTTCCTTCTAGTAACCATATTTCCTGAGTTCTTAGATGTAGAAATATGTTTTTTATCACCTTTGTACTTAAACAGCAGTTTGGCTTGATATATAATTATTCTTGGGTCACTTTTTGTGTGTGTGAACTATTACAGAAAAGTACATGAAACAGTTGTGTGGGGTGATAATTTGATGAATAATCATAACACGAACACCCCAGAAGTGAGCCCACCACAAGCCCCCTCGTGTGCGTTCTTTATCACACCTCCCTCCTTCCCCAGAGACAGCCACATTCTTTCATGTCAGTCACTCTGCTTCCTTTATGGTGTTACCACCATGGATGCATCCCTAAATAAGAGAAATCAATTTTGCCAGTTTTTAAAAGTTTTTTTAAAATATTTTATTTATTTTTTAGAGAGAGGGGATGGGAAGGAGAAAGAGTGGGAGAGAAACATCAGTGTGTGGTTGCCTTTATGTGTCCCCCACTGGGGACCTGGCCCGCAACCCAGGCATGTGCTCCGACCAGGAATCGAACCGCGGTTGTTTGGTTCACAGGCCTGCGCTCAATCCACTGAGCCACACCGGCCAGGGCAAAAAAATTTTTTTTAAATTGTTGACACTATTACATATGTCCCCCATCCCCCCACCCCCATTTTGTCCACTTCCACCCAGACCCTGCCCTCCCTGCCCTCTGTCCCTCTCCACACTATTGTCCATGTCCGTGGGCTATGCGTGTATGTTCTTTGGCTAACCTCTCCACCTTTTTCCATCCACTCTGCACCCCTGCCAGTTTTCGAGGTGCATAGAAATAGAAATCCTACAGTGTTTACTCTTTTACCCTTCACTGCTGTTTTGCTCAGCATCACAGTTCTAAGATTCATTCACATTGTTACTTGCAGCTCCACTTATATTTAAATGGCTGTGTAGTATTCTATTATATGAACTTATTGCAGATTATTTCTTTGTTGATGGCCTCTTGGATTATCTCTGGTTTGGGGCTAAAAGGAGCCAAAATGCTATGAATAGTTTTATGTCTCCTGGTACACATATGTGTATATTTGTGAGTGAAAATGCTAGGTCTTAGGGTATATACATTTTGTGTTTCCTAGATATGGCCAAACTTTTTTGAAATGGGTTGTGTTACCTTAGACCCCCACCCCCAATGTGTGAGAGTTCCTCGGGTCACCTTTCCTTGATAGGTAGTGTTGTTCCATTGTCTTTGAGCCCAAGCGATCCACTGGGGTAGGTAATACTGTACTTCTGTTTTACAGATGAGGAAACAGGTTCAAAGTAGTCAGGGAATTTGGTGCAAGTTTATAGAGGTGGTGGATGCCAGAACTGACGTGTGAGCTCTGCTTTTCAGCGTACGGCCTGTTATCTTTACATGCTACCTTTTTTACAGATAGGACTTTGTGACATCAGATATGTAAGGCCCCGAAACCTCACCAAAGAAGGTGAACATTGTCCGACTTTTTTTTTTCTGGCATCTTTTGGGGCTGGACTGGATATAGCTGATCTTGGAGGTGATCTGTTTCCCCAAGTCCCTTCCAACTTTGTGATGTAGATGGTGCTCATCAAACATACTTAGTGTCTGACAACTCACCTCTTCCTTTTCTCTTGCTTTTAGCATCCAGCCTGTGTATGGAGCACAGCACCCTCCTCTGGACCCTCGGCTCACCAAGAAGTAAGTCAAGTTGTGTTCTTTGCTTTTTTTTTCTTTTTCAAAATTGTATTTTGTTAATCACGTTATTGCCGTTGTCCTAATTTTTCCACCTTTGCCCCCTTCCACCTAGCGCTCCTTACTTCCTCAGGCAATCCCCACACCGTTGTTCATTGTTCACGTATAAATTCTTCAGCTACTCCATCCTCTGTGCTGTACTTCACATCCCCGTGGCTATTCTGTAACTACCTATTCGTACTTCTTAATCCCCTCACCTCTTCACCCATGCCCCTCCTCCCCTCTTCCATCTGGGAATCATCAAAAGCCTCTCCGTATCCATGATTCTGTCTTTGTTCTTGTTTGCTTAGTTTGGTTTTTAGATTCAGTTGTTGAAAGATATGTATTTTTGCCATTTTATAGTTCATAGTTTTGATCTCTTTTTCTTAAATAAGTTTCTTTAATATTTCATATAATAATGTCTTGATGAGGATGAACTCCTTTAGTTTTTTCTTGTCTAGGAAGCTCTTTATCTGCCCTTTGATTCTAAATAATAGCTTTGCTGGGTAGAGCAATCTTGGCTGTAGGTCCCTGCTTTTCATGACTTTGAATATTCCCTGCAAAGTTTCTTTGAAGAATCAGCTGACAGTCTTATGGGAACGCCTCTATAGATAAGTAACTTCTTTTTTCTTGCTGCTTTTAAGAGTCTCTCTCTTTATCTTTAATCTTTGACATTTTGGTATGTCTTGGAGAGGGCCCCTTTGCATCCATCTTGTTTGGGACTTTCTGTGTATCCTGTACTTGAATATCTATTTCCTTCACCAAATTAGGGAAGTTTTCTTCCATTATTTTTTTCAAATCGATTTCCAATTTTTTGCTCTTTCTCTTCTCCTTTTGGCACCCCTATGAGGCAGATGTCGGAATGCTTAAAGTTGTCCCAGAGGCTCCTTAGCCTGTCCTCATTTTTTTTCTTATTGTTCTGATTGGTTGTTTTATTCTTCCTTATGTTCCAAATCATTGATTTGATTCTCTACTCTATTCATCCCCTCTACTGTTGTTTCTCTGTAAATTGTTCTTTATTTCAGTTAGTGTATCCATCATTTCTGACTGGATACTTTTTATACTGTAGAGGTCCTTACTAAGTTCCTTGAGCATCCTTGTAACTAGTGTTTTGAACTCTGCATCTAATAGATTGCTTATCTCCCTTTTCTTTGGTTCTTTTTCTGGAGTTTTGATCTGTTGTTTCATTTGGGCCATGTTTGTCTTTTCTCCTCATTTTGGTAGCCTCCTTGTGCTTGTTTTTATGTATTAGGTAGAGCTGCTATGGCTCCCTGTCTTGGTAGTGTGGCCTAATGTAGTAGGTGTCCTGTAGGGTCCAGTTGGCATAGCCTCCCTTATCACCCAAGCCAGGTACTCAAGATGTACCCTTTGTGTGGGCTGAGTACACCCTCCTCTTGTAGTTGAGCTTTGATTGCTGTTGGCAGGTCAATGGGAAGGATTTAGCCAGGCCAGTCAGCTGCAAGGACTGGCTTGACCACTTACAACGAGTCACCACCCTCAATGGAGGATCAGTTATGCAAGGGCAGGGTGGTGGTGCTCCAACGTGGTCTGCAGCTGTTCACTGTGTGTGCAGGCTCTGGGGTTTCTTATGTGATGCAAGCCAGTTTTAGCCCCCACCTATGTTTTGCCCAGAGCCACCCTGCCTAGGCTCTAAAGCAATCTGAGATGGCTACTACTTGTGCTGGCCTTGGAGATTCCCAGGCAAAGCCAAGCTGTGAATGTAGGCTGGCTGCTGCTAGTGCCCCTCCTGGAACCACTTTGTAAGAGGGGTCTGGGTTGGAGGCTCAATGAGGCTAGCTTTTGCTTGTTTGAGAGGATTCAGGAAGTTGTGAAGCATGAGCCAAGACCAGCAACTCACGTGGAAAAGTCTTCATTAACAGCTTGGGTGGTCCTGTAAGTTGGGTGGCACAGAGTCTCAGGGGATCTCCAGGGTGGGGCAAATGGTGTTGGCCAGGTTGATGGAGTCTCAGATATGCCACTTGCTGGCTCTGTGGCTTGTCAGGGGAGGGTTCAGAAAAGGCCTCTGCCTGCCTTTCTTTGTGGGCAAAAGCTGTTCCCCAGGTCTCGCCTTGATACCAGACACTTCAGTTCCTCCCTGTGTGCCACTGGTGCCTTTCAAGCTGCTACCCCAGCTACCCCAGTGCTGGAGCTCAGAGGGAGTGAGTCTGAGCAAGTCCATGTGTGCGTTCTGTAAGAGGAACTGCTTGGGACTCCAGAAGTTTCTTCCACTGACTCAGTTTCCGCTGGTTTTTGCAGCCAGACGTTTTGGAGATTTATCTTCCTGGCACTGGAACCCTGGGCTTAGGGGCCCTGAAGGGCTGGGACTCCTCAATCCCGAGATATCCCTCCTGAATTTTTATCTATCACATGCGAATGTGAGACCAGCCTGTCCTGCATCTCTGCCCCTCCTACCGGTCTGTATGGATGTGGTTTCTTTAATCCATAGTTGTTAGAAATCCATTCAATTTGATTTCTGATGGTTCTGATGGTCGTTCTGTGATTTAGTTGCAATTTCAATGTGGTTGTGCAAGGAGGTGAGCCATGTTTACCTATGCTGCCATCTTGACCAGAAGTTTGGTTTTCCTTTCATGTGGGTACTTCCATCACCCCCAATCCCTCCCCTACTTTGTTGGAATGACAGTTTGCACTTTGACCTTTTCTGCCTTCTCTTCTCTCTTTCAGAGTAATCAGTCTTACCTGTAAACAGTCTGTTACTAAGTGGAAAATTAACTCCAAAGATTTTTTTTTTTCTATACAGGAAGCAGATATATGTAGGATTTGGTGTTGGATTCTCTGTCCTGGTGAAAAGGTCTTTATTGATTAAATATAGTTGTGAAATTGGATGATGGAGAAACTCCTTTGAGCAAGAGATCTGGTTTCTGGGGCTTATTGCTCTTGAGTGTAAGTAGGTCTGCCACCTTTTCTTCACGTATACTCAGAGAATTAGGGCAAATAGAATA
Organism: Carollia perspicillata; assembly: GCA_004027735.1. NCBI lineage: Eukaryota > Metazoa > Chordata > Mammalia > Chiroptera > Phyllostomidae > Carollia > Carollia perspicillata. The sequence continues at coordinate 6,374 of PVKM010045987.1, forward strand.
TAACTGTAGGGCTGGCTTTCCTCAGATCCTCTTTCTCTTTGACACACGCAAGGAAACCCAGCCATACAACAGAGTGGAAAAGCTCCCTGGAGGTTATTTCTCCAGTAAAATTCCAATAAATTATTTTCAAACACAACAGAGACCCTAACTAAATCTATATTCCTAATTACCACTTTATCACAACTTTTTCTAATGGACCATCACTCAGCCACAGTGAGGAGATGGGTCCTCATCTCAAATTTTCTAAGAACTTTGGCCTCTATCTTTGGGTACACTTAATCTTAGAGACTTATTTCTATGAGCTATAGTTTGTAATAAAAGCGGAATGATTTGAGAAGTGCAAGAAACAAACCTAGGTTCCCCTCCTCCTGGGGTCTGTATAGTAACATCCACCCTTTCTTCACAGCCAGTGTGGAGGTAAAGGTGTTGTACACCGAAATACTTCAATTACCCAGGAAAGTGGTACATCAAGTATACTTTACCAGTATTTTAGTATTTTAAAAATAACTTCGCTCAATGTGTGGTGAACTTTGTATAATTCTACCAACTCATTCTTTTTGCAGTTTGGCCAGTATGTAGAAGGTACGCTTTGGAAGTATGACTACTGTTCTTTCCTGCAAGATGCACAACTATTATATCAGAAACCGCTAGACTCGAAGCTTTTTGAGGGCAGGGACTTTGTTTTGTTCACCACTACCCCGTTCATACGTGGAATAGTATGTGGCACGTAGTAGGCACCGGGTAAACATTTACGGAATGAGGAATGTAACCCTTTATTTACTTAGGCAGTGGGTTTTTCTTTAATGTTTCTTACTTCGTACCTTGCATTAGCTCTTATTAAGGGGAGCATGCTTTCTGTGAGATTTGTGTGATGTTTCCATTAAGCAGAATGAATTCTATTTCCTGGTTTTACCAACAACCGGCTGTCTAGTCAGTCGGCTAGTGTAGCAGGCACTGCTGATTACCCACCCGGCAGTTTCTTCCGGCCCTGTTTCTCTTTGCTCAATAAATGTAATTTTATTCAGCTGTTAATCTGGTGATGGTGTACTTAGAGGATTAGTTTAGGCCTTTTACAGTAATTCCTTAGTAATCCTAGCCACTGGTCTATGGTGAGTTCATCTCATGAATTTGGGCCAATGAGACATAAGAAAGTCTCCTGAGGGAAGATTCTTGGAAAGATTTTTTTGATCAGAGAGATTGTTTTGTGAAAAAAGCCTGTTTTTGCCTCCACTCACATTTCTTGCTTTTCAATGTGGTAGTGTGAAATTGAGAAGCTGAAAACTGTAGCAGCTAATTTGTAACCTGAGGGAAAGACCAAGAGAATTGCAGAAACACCAGCCAGCTCAGTGCCCTGACATCGTGGTCTGTATAATTTAAGCACCATAGTTGGGAATTCAGTTCCTTGTGGCCAGTTTTATTCACAGCCAGGGTTTGTTGATTGCTAATTGCTCCACGCCAGCGTATTTTATAGTGACCTTTGATACACTCCAGTTCACATATAAATCTGTTTATCCACACAAAAGGCAGTGAGTGTACCATCCATTTTACGCTTGGGTTGAAGTCACCACACCTTGTCTGCACCTGTCAACGACAGAGTTTTCTCTGACTGTATTTAAGCCAGGTCTTGTAACATCACCATATTCTGAACTGCCATGACCAGCTTTATATACTCTTGTTTTCTCACCTGTTAATAATAGAAAACCATGACTGTTTTCACTGATCATTCAGCGGAATTTCATTCATACTTTCAATAGAGGTAATCACTTGGCTCTGCAATTTGGAAGGACTGTATTTGTCAATGAATAAACTGTGTCCCATTTCCTGCGCGTAGTGATTCTGTAGTAATCGTCTACAACATGGAACACCATCTAGGTTTGCACTGGACTGTTTTACAATTCCAGATTGTTACCATAAAACATTTATTGCCCTTAGTTTATACCTTTGTTGGGACATTTTTACCACTTCCCCTGCTGTATGATTATCGTTCCACTTCAGACCATCATTAATTACTGTGGTGTTAATCCCCACCACAGCAGAAACTTCACATTGGGTCTTCAATCATCTAAACTGCATGAGCAAGGAAGTCATTTCCCATCTGTGTGTATTGATTTCAATTTGCCAAATTATTACCGTTAGTGATAATATTGCCTGCAATAATTTTTATAGCTCAGATAAAACTAGTGTTATTGCAGAGCAGCCCCATTAGCGACTCGATGGCACGACAAGCTTCTAAATTTATTGTTTTCTGGGTAGATATCCTCATTCCAAGTTATAAGGCCGGTTCACGCAGAGCCACACTAGCTATTGTGATGACTGAATTCATTTGACTGTTACTAAATTCCCCACTTCATATCCCTTACCAATGTCAGACTTTACTTTTCTAAACAAATTTGTGCCAGGTGTCTATTGAGTGAACAGCTGCATCAGTAAACAGTGTAGTAGTAGTAGTCAAATTACAGAATGATTGATCTTTTGTTTTCTAACCAGTATAACCTGTAACCATTCCTTTTCAAAATACTTGTAGGTGTATGTGTTAACATTTAAGTTGTTACTCAGCGAACAACTAAGTTTCTCTCAATATGCCATTTATTGTGTTTTTGTGAGTTTTTATTTTCACCTGCATTTCCTGAATCCCTTTTTCTTTACCACTTGCTACCTCCATGGTCTTGGGCAAATAACTTAACCTCTTGGAGCCTTAGTTTCCTCATCATTAAAATAGGAATAATAAGACTCAGGTCACGGAGTTGTTGTGAGGATTAAATGAGTATCTGTGAAGTGCTTTTTAACTCTAATTTGGCATAGAGTTGTGAGGTATGGTAAAGATGTCTGTCCGAGGCCAGTTTGGTTGTAACTTTGATATGGTTCTGTTTAAATAATCTTGGTTAAACTTCAAATCACACTGTGGCATTATTATTGTATTGGGTTAGATATAACTTAGTAGGGGCCATGTTAAAATGAGGCACCCCAAGATAGAATTACTTGGATTGAATTTTATACTGGGACTACTGGGGTTAAAAGGGAAGAGGGACATTTTTCCTCTAAGGACCACATCCCTAGATGTGACTTCCCATTCTGGCTACCGACATGAACAGCCTGTTCTGTGAAGACAGGAAGTTAATTCCTATAAGACTGGGAAGTTAGGGACTGTCAGCCATGTACACCCGGAGATGTTCTAGCTCTGCTGTTATGTGCTCAGTTTGCGTGGTGACTCCTTTTCCCAGGCTGCACATGCTACAGGCCTCAACCCTCCCCTCCAGTTTTTGTAGGCAGTGTGGTTAGAGAGCACGCAGACTCTGCAGTCAGGTGGACTTGAGCCCAGACTTTGCTGCCTGCCTGTGACCTCAGTCAGCCTCAGTTTCCTCATCTGTAAATGGGAGTAATAATAATAGTACTTACAGAGTTATGAATTAGCATGAATGAGATTATGCATACGTGTAAATATTAGCACAGTCTGGCATCTAGTAGGTAGCCAATAAATGTTAACCATTATGTACATACGAGTTTATATTATCCCCATTGAACAGAACAAAATTAATAGACATGGAAAATCTTCAGAGCCTTGATCTCCCGTCACTGTCACTGGTCTCCAGATTGTCTGCGCTCGCTCAGTGGCGCAGCAGGTGCCTTCAGTCTCACTCTGTCCTCAGGCTGCCACTGTGCCGGGGGTGGGGGTGGGTATCGGCCTCTTCCTCCATAAAGACCTCTTTTCTCAGGACAGAGCTGACTTTTTAACTGGTTGGTTGAGTTTTGGGTTTTGTGGGGTAGGTATCCCTAAAATAATTTCCAGCAGCCTCAAAAGTACCTGCTTGGCATCTCTCCTGTCTTTCTGTCACAGGGAATGACAGCCTTCCCTCCTCATTGAGTGGGATTATGTCCTTCCAGTTTCTATTTGCAAAGCCTGTATTTGAGTAAATTCCAATTCTTAATCTAGTTCACTTGTATTGAACCTTCATCTGCTTCAGAAAACATAGTGGAACACTTTAAATGCATACAAAGGTGTAAAGAAATATGTAGCAAACACACATGTTCCCAGCACTCAGCTAATTTACCTCCTCGAATTGTAGAGGAAGCTCAGTGTGTGTTAGAGCCCGACCCGTGGCAGGCTCGTCTTGGTGGAGAGCTGTCAGTCAGTCCAGGGTGTGCATCTGCTGCACCCAGGGTCAGACCACCAGCATGCAGTCAGTTCGTCGACCTGAGTTAAAAGTCAGCTTCTTGATTTGTTGGTTTATTTAAAGACTTCTCAAAATACAAGAGGGTATTTAGGAAACATCAACCAGAAGGAAAAACAGTAGTTAAACCTTGTGATGCAAAGTATTCCATATCATGCTATTGGATTCATTATGTGCAGTCTTGAGTTACGCTTAGCCTCTGAGGGGGAAACAATAGTAATCACCACTTACTGCTATGCAGTGTTTTATTGATGATGGGTCTTTCTTATACATCTGCCTATTTGTTCTTAACAGCGAGGCTTCTGCAGCGAATACTACAGGTTGTGGACCCTGGGCCTCTTTTACAGAGGAGAGGCAGTCATAGTGATGAGCCCAGCAGGCCTGAGCAGGAGTAATTTGCCCTCTGGCTCAAGTGGATTTTCGACATGCAGATATTTGTACTGCATTGCCTGTTTTATTTTCTTTGATTTGGGCTCTCTTCGTTTCCAGTTATTCTTGCAGTAGGTTTGTAAGTATTCTTATTTGGGGATTTACAAAAGCCAACAAAACATTTTTCATTGAATAATAAAAATAATATCCTTAGTTTAGAAAACATGAATAATTCAGAGAAGTATAAAAATGAAATTAAATATTGCCTGTAATTCCACAGCCCGAGAGGTTAGCACTGTTAATATTTTGATGTATTTTCTTCCTGTTCTTTTCTGTGCATTTACTTTTTAAAAAATAAACCATTAAAATATATCATTTTCGTTCCAATTTTTACTTTCTTTAGCTTGTCCTCAAGATGTGATTTTTCACTGTATAACATTCCATCTGGTGGCTGACCCATAATTTAATCCATCATTTCCAATTTCTAGATGTTGATGTTATTTGCCATTTTTAACCAAAATAAATAACACCAGTAACTGGTTTTCTTTTTTTAAAAAATTTATTTATTTTTATTGATTATGCCATCACAGTTCTCCCATTTCCCCCTTCATTCCCCTCCACCCTGCACACCCCCTCCCACCCACACTCCCCCCGCTTTAGTTTATGTCCATGTATCATAAGTTCTTTAGCTTCTACATTTCCCACACTACTCTTGCCCTCTCCCTGTCTATTTTTTCCCCACCGTCTATGCTACTTATTCTCTGTACCTTCTCCCCACCCTCTCCTCCCACTCCCCTGTTGCTAATCTTCCATTTCTGTGGCTCTGCTCCTGTTTTAGGTGACCACTTAGTCTGCTTTTGTTTTAGGTGTGGATGTTAATAGCTGTGAGTTTGCTGTCCTTTTA
>PVKM010045988.1:0-11800 GCA_004027735.1 Carollia perspicillata
GAAGCTCGTAGGGTGGTTGGGAGAAGGTCAAAGTTAGAGACGTGTGGAAAAGCCCTCATTTATAAGATTGTATCCTCATTACCCCTCCACTTTCTCCGGGCCTGAGGTCTCGCCTGACCCACTAAATCCTTCAAGGAAATGAAGTCCTGGCTCTGAATCTTAATGTCCAAAACTGGGCGCCTTCATGCACTGCCGGACCTCCTCTGCGTCTTCAGTCTTCTGTAGGGTTCCCTCTCAGGCTTGGTCCTCTCTGCCCATGGGGATCCTGGCTGTGTGTTCGAACCGGCCTCCCCAGCAGATCTCTCACATCTCCTTCTGTTGAGGCCTCTCCTGATCGCCTTTTCTGCTTCCAGGTGTGTCTGTGTTTAGGCCTCAGCCGACTTTCAGCTGAGCAATACTGACCGTCCATCAATACGGACGCCGCCACAAACATTAAGAAGTGAGGTGAAACGGTGGGGGAGTTAGCTGCAAATAAGTCTTGGTTTCCACTGAATGGACCTGTGACTTTGGAAAGCTGCTCCTCTCTGTAGCACAGTCTCAGTTTCCTCACTGGTAAACTTGGGACAGTAATGGTTCTCTGCCTCCCTGGGTAGTTAGATTAGTTAGGGTTATATCAGAATATCTGTAAAGCACTTACTTAGGCTAGTGCCTGGGCATGGTAAGTGATTGATAAAGATCAGCCATTGGTATTGTTATTCTTTTTCTTCCTGCTCCAACCTTTTATTGCTTATTCCTGATTCCATAATGTCTTACATGCTTTTCTCAGTCTTACGAATATTCAAGTAAGTCCAGAGGCCTTTTTCTTCTCTAAAAATCTGCTTGCTCCAGATGGAAATGCGGCAAGTTATCACCGCTTTCCCAACATTTGTAGACTATGTTCATAAAAAAAGCCCCTGTACAAAATACACTAAAATGTACACCCTCTCCTTTGTGCAGGCTCAGTTACATTCCTTTTGACTAGTTGCTATTTATTAGTGTGTGCACACTGACGCCGCCTCCCGGGGAACTGCTGGAGGGTGGTTCGCATTCTCAGAGACAGGCAAGCACAGCCGCACGCGTAGCTAGACAGGGAGCTGTAGACGCGTGCCTCCAAACGCAAAGGATGTTGGGAGGCAGCCAAAAGACCATGAAGCACGATCTCAAAAGAGACATTGTATCCCCCATCCCTAGTCTTTTTCTTTTATATCCACCTATCTGTGTGAACCAAGCACTGGGCTGTATTCACTCGAGGAAGCATTCCTGAAGCCCGCGGGTCAGAGGACGATCATTCCCAGGGACATGATGCCTGATGGATCAATTTTTAGGGGTCTGGCACTCATTCTGCTTTTTATGTGTGTGACAAGAGCTTCGCTTTTTTCTTTCTTCCTGCCTTGTCATCAGACTTGGGACATGGGAAAGCTGTTCCTACCTGTGCCATCTTACCCTGCCGGTAGGTATCACCTTGTCCTGGTGGTTTCCTACCCTGTTCGTGGTGGTTTCCCATTCTATTCTCCGGGGAATCATCCCATGTCCCCTCTCAGTTCTTGCCGTTCTGGGGGAGTGACCCCACCCACGGCTCCAGAGGTGGCATGGGACCCAGGCCTGGCCATCAGAGCATCCCCGCCCTGAGTAGAGTGGTTGTTTATGGTTCAGTACATACGCCAATCACAGCAACCTGAGACAATTTGAGGGCTTCTGTCGGACACGTTGACCTGAGAGGCCGAAAAGATAGGAGATAAGCCTGGTGCTGGGGGCACCCGTCTCAGCCCCAGGCGGGAGAGTCTGCCTGAGAACAAGCCCAGAGATAAGTGAGCAGAGACAAGTGATGGGAAGAGGGAAGCCAGCTAGCATCCTCGGAGTTCCTAGGTGGGTGACCCTGAAGATAAGTCTGCTTTATTTTTCGGGCATCTCTGCCAGGAGGTTTTTGTTCTGTAGGGGATGCAGTGAAGTATCTGAGTAATATACGGGGAGAACAATTATGCTTACCTACTCTCTGTGTGTGGAGGAGTGTACTGATGGTATAAACACAAGTTCTACAGGATGACACTCTCAGGAGCTGCCATTGGCCATTCACTGCAGGAAAGCCCCCGAGGCAGGGGGTGGGAGGAGGGAAGCTCCGCCTTTGCTACGTTGCCTCACCTTGGCAGTTTCCAGCATCTCCGGGGGGACAAAGTGAAAAGCAAAGGCCTAGAGTAATTCCCTCTTTAAACTGCGATCAAGAGGCATGGAGGAGGGGTGCCCGATGAATGTTTGTTCCTTGACAATATTCCTTTAGGCTTAGATGCCTGTGCCCATAACTAACTTTCAGAACTACGCGTGCAATTATGGTCATATATTTCCAAGAAAGTGAGTAATTCCAAACCCTCGTCCTCTAGCAATTATCCAATAGGTGACAACAGTGAAAGTTTGCAAATAATCAGTAACGAGTTGCATACATATAGCACATGCCAGGAAAAGTCCTTCCTGCTTAGACCCAAGGGAGTAAATATAAAAGAAGACACCAAAAAGAACATGGCTTCTCATCCCTTTCAGCCTGCTCCTCTCCCGTCCACCACACGCACACACAGCCTTTGCTAGTTCCTCATCTCGGCCCGTGTCTCTGTTCACACACACCACTGGAGATGGGGCTGGATCTGGCGTCGCTCTGACACAGGAGGTCTGGAGAGCCTTACTTTTATAAGACTACCAGCTCATTCTGCAGCACAGGGATTTCATAAACAGAATAGTAAGGCTCATGATGTTTATTTGAATGGCAAACAGACTCTTCCACTGCCTAAGAACATGGAAACTTGTTTTTGAGGAGCAGCATGAGGCAGCCAGACTTACGTGGGTTCTCTCCTGTGCTTCTGAAAGTGTGGTAAGTATAGGCCAGGGCATCCCAGGGGGTCTCAGGGAGTTGGAGTTTGCCAGGCCCCGGGAAGGGACGGAGCACCTGAAGATTTCCCAAGAGCTCAAGCTCCACCATGACATGACCTGGAAGTAAAGCCCAGGTGAAAATGGGCCTCTCTTTTCTTCTTATTTAAAATTGACTCAGGGATAATTTATGTGTAAGAAATGTGTCTGTTTGAAGTATTTAGTTTCATGAGCTTTTACAAATGTCCACAGCGAGCCACCAGCAGGACCAAGGTTATGGGTGACTCTTCTCTTCACTTTGTTCAACCCCCCTTTTCCTTGACCAACTCTTGGACTGAGCACTGCAGAGCTCCACAAAAGACACAAGGAGAATCCCACTTAAAAATGCATTACTTGTCTGGAAAAACTCCAATCACTCACGTTTGATAAAAATTGTTGAATGCGTTAAAAAAAATTAGGGTCTGGATGGATAACAAAAATAAAAAAAATTGAGTTTTAGAAGTAATTCTCTGGAATCCATACACAAACTATTCAAAATTGAAACTTGGGAAAACATGCCAAGTCATCTCAGTGATTATGCATTGAGAAATGTTTTATGCATTTCTGTTCGCAGAAATCTTTTTTTTTAAATGACAGAAATACAACTTAAGAAGAATAGAACCAAAAAGGAATTTGCTTTCAATGAAAGAATTCTCATGACTCAATTAGAAAGCCAACAAATTTAATACAAGCAGAGTTTCCACTTACATTCAATATGATTTAACGTAGAAAATTGTCCTTCCTGACACGTGCACTGTGAAATGTCTGGAGATCCCCTTGCCCCCAGTTGCATACTGTTTCCTGTGTTTTACAATTTTTTAAAATTTATTGATTTGAGAGAAAGAGAGAGAGAGGAAAGGGTGCGGGGAGAGGGGGAGAGAGAGAGAGATTTGTTGTTCCGCTTATTTATGCATTCATTCGTTAATTTTTGATCCGGGATCGAACCTGCCACCTTGATGTGTCAGGATGATGCTCTAACCAACTGAGCTACCCAACCAGGGCCTGTCCTTCCTGCGTCTTTGCCTGAACATTGCGTCGAATGCCTACTATGTGCTAGGTACTATATAGGGCTGAGGACACAGTGGTGACAGGCAAGGTCCTGCCTTTGAAGAACCTATGGCCTTTGCTCTGCATCTCTTAAGTCCACTCTTTTCTCATCCCGCTTCTATTGGGTCTCTTGCTCTTTGCAAAGCATGGCTGTATGCGGGAAACTGGGGGAAGAGAGGGAACAGAAAGAGGGGAAAAGGAAAGTAGCACAGTAAATATTTTCCATTTGATGAAGACTAGCAATTCTGTTTATTTTTCCCCATTTGTTGTGGCTAGCGTTCATGGTAGAGAAAGATTCTAACAATCCAAATCAATGAAACACAAGAAACTAACATGAATAGCCCAGTACCTGGGTGCTCACCCGAAACCCAGAACTCTCCCTCAGGAGCTCTATCTACAGTCATGCACATTCAGTCAATGACACATCACGCCTATGACAGTGGTCCTGTAAGATTATAGTAGAGCTGAAGAATTCCTATTGCTTAGTGACACTGTAGCCACTGCAATGTCACAGTGCATTGCTGATGTGTTTGTGCTGGTGCTGGTGTACACAAATCTACTGCACTGCCTGCCAGTGTTATGAAAGTATAACACATGCAATTATGTACGGTATATAATACTTGATCATGATAATAAATGACTATGTTACTGGTTTATGCATTTGCTATACTATTCTTTTAACTTAAATTTCAGAGTATGTTCTTTCTACTTATAAAAAAAGCTTGCTATAAAGTAATACGCTGTATTAAATTGACAGCAGCCTCATACATCTGTTTACTCCATCTCTTGATGGCATAATTTTTTCTTGTGCTTGATCAAATCTTGTGTTGTTTTGTACAGTAACGTGCTGTACAGGTTTGTAGCCTCGGAGCTAGACTACATCGTAGTGTCTAGGTGTATAATAGGCTCTACCATCTAGGTTTGCATAAGGGCACGGTATAATGTTTGCACAATGACAAAATTCGTAATTGCCTAGAATGTCTCCCTGTCATTAAGGGGCACTAGACTGTACATTAGAAAAAGAGAAATCCACAGAGAGAAATTCAAGTCAATGCCAATACAGGGAAGTGCCAGAAGCTTCCAATAATTGAAGTGTTTCTTACGTGTCAGAAATTTGGTGAACAGGATAAATTATTTCTGATGGCAGTGTTACTATTCAGACATTGGACTAAATATAGACAGCATAATAGTCAACCACCAAATCTAAATCTGATCTATTCTTGTGCTGATTGTGAATTCTTTTTAGTTAAGTACCTTCTTCTTGAAAATACTACGTAAAACAAAATCTACAACCCAAGTATAGCTGTGGTCTATAAATAAATGAAAAGAAATTTGAAAGAATAAACCAGTGACTTCTTTGATTTTTTCATGATGCAGTGGCTCATTCAAATACCACCACTGGCTCTTTGAGATCTCTGATTTCCCTATCAGCAACTTAGACTTGACTACGCAAGGTTTTAGAGTGAGTCTTCTGGTCAACCATGGATGTGAATGTGGGCTTTTCTTCTTGAGACCACAGGATGGCAATGCTATAGATGTGTGGGTATAGCTCACTGCTCTTGGCTTCGTGGAAGAAAGGCTCCAGAAATTTACAATGCAGATTGTTATCAGAAATTTGAAATAGACAAAGGGCCCACAACTGCCACCATGTATTTGGTTCTGTCTCAGGATTTCCATCTCTGCTTACACTGCCCATCTGTTCGGGCCTGCTCCCTACTTTATCCACTAAAGGCCGTAGCACATAATCACAGTTGTTTTAAATTCCTGGTCTGACAATGCCAACATCCCTGCCTAGTCTGGTTCTGATGTTTGCTATCTTTCCTTTTTAATTTTTTTGCCTTTTATCATGCTTTGTTTTTTTCCTTGATAGCTGGACATAATGTACTGGGTAGAAAGAACTGCTATGAATAATAGGCCTTTAGTAAGGTTGGGGGAAGATGGCAGAGGGAAGGGGAAGCAATCCCTAGTCCTATGATTAGATCTCAGTCTGTCAGTGAGCTGTGAGCTTCACAAGTGCTTCTGTTTCTTTCTCCCCACTTAGGTGGGACAGGCTGGCAGAGTGGGCTGAATAGTTCCCTTCTCCCGTGCGGAAGGCTAGCCCCAGCTAGAGTTGAGTGTTGCCCTTCTGGTAGGTCAGTTAGGCCCGACAGCACCCACGGCAGGTTAGGCTCTGTTAACTCTGTTCCCCTGAGGGCAGGCCTGTTGAGAACAGTGCGCTCTGGCATACTTCAAAATGGTCCCCCTCTTCCTTCCCCTGCTGGAAGCATGAGGGTGATTTCTCCAAGATTGACTAGGAGAATCTGGTTGAGCTCTTAGAGGTGAATCTCACAGGATTGTGGGGGACCACCATGCCTAGTCCCCTGGACTTTTTAACTCTCAGAGTTGTCCCCACTGAGCCCCCCGTGATCCCTCGGTCTCCCTGCCCTGGCGCTGGTCCCCACAGTGGCTCTGCTTGAGTCTCCGCCCTAGTAAGTCACGACTGTCTCTTCAACCTTGGGGACAGCAGTCTGCCCTGTGTCCTGGCCTCTCTTACGGATCCAAGAAAAGTTATTCATTTTCAGTCTGCTCAGCTTTTCACTTGTTAAGATCCAGTGGTGACTTCTAAGCTCCTAACACACAGGACAGGAAACTGGAAATCTCCACCATGTATTTGGTGTCAAAGGCTACGACTTGTGAAAAACATTTGAAAAATACTAGTAAAGTAAGGGACACTTGGCCCGGACTGAAAGCTCGCAAATCCCTCTGTGGAGCGGTAGAAACCTGCCCTGTACGCGGCTGCACTCCAGTGTTCATTTGTCTCCAGTCACTGGGCAGCAAATCCAATGGGCAACGAGTCAAGTAGGGGACAATTTTGACTTAAAATGTATAAAATTGTAAAATCTGAATTGCTTTTTATCCTTACACCAAATTCCTAAAGAAATTATATCTTTTTATATATATCTCAAGTCTAGGTATAAAGGTTAATAATGGGAAACAGAATATTTTCCACTGTGCCTTTAAAAAGAAAGAAAGAAAGAAAAATCATACTGTATGAAATATCACAGGTGAAGAAAATTATTCAGTAATCTCCCATCAACCCTCCTTGGATATTAAGCAACAAGAGAGAAAATCATAATGGAATAATAGCCTTCTACAAAAAAGAATTATAGTAAGTTGACGAGCTGCAGTCCAGTCAAAATGAAAGCAGCTCTGAACTGAGCCTGTCCCGGAGTTCAGAAAAGAGGACAGTCAATGTGTGTTTTTAAACTGTCTTCCTCGTATTCAGCCTGCGGTAACTTGAACTGAGAATTGGCTTTTTATGGAGATTTATTACAATAGCACTGCCATTCAAGAATAGGCAGCTATTGTCATAAATAAAGAGCAGACACAAAGGGACCTGCAGATTCAAGATGGAGAATTTGTCAAGGTGGCTAAATCATGAACTTACTTATATTGCAAATAAATACACACCATTGAAGCAATCACTCATTAGGAGAAAATCATTTTTCTGCCCTGGAAAAGCCGAGTCGAGCTTCCACGGTTTGAATTTCCCCACCCCGTCCAAGGAGTCCTCGGTCTTCCTAGGGTTCAGAAACCAATGCCTGGTGCCTCTGTTTTACACACACAAAGGCCTTTCTGATGAAGAAAAGGTGTGGATTTCCTTGAGCACCAATTCGTTGTGGCCCGAGGGTTGATACTTATGATCAACAGTGCTGATTAGGCTTGCTTTCTGCAAGAGACCACAAAGCTACTGCAATCCACAAAGCCCTTCCTGAAATATCAGGGGAGAAACCCCACAGACTTCTCATTCCTCCTACTTGCCCTAAAGGTTGAAGAGGCAGGGCTTAAGTGTCTCCCCACATTTCTTTTGGACATTGACATCTGTGTAAGTGAACGTGTTTCCATGTCCAGCTTTGTTGTTTCAGCTGCTACAAGAGCTGGGGATATCAATTACTCCCCGCCTGGAGATGCTGACCTGCACTGCAGCTCCTGGCTTCCAGGCTGGCCCCTCCTCCCTAACTGCTCCGCATTTCAGTAAATGCCTGTGGAGTCTTCCCGAGGCTACCACTCTGGCCTTGGCATCCCCACTAAATGATTCATTAGATTGGATTAACCCTTTAAACACTACTATTTACCAAAGGGTCCCTGGGGACCCTCACACACACTCCATCATTTTTAGCCATTATAAACAGTCGGCCCCAGCAGGGCAGAATCCACTTTAAGGCTACTCAGGTTGACAATGTGGGTTTTGTTAGCCCCAGTTTACTTAAAAGCTCAAGACAGCACTTACTTTGTGCAATGGGGCACACACATTTTCATCTCCCAGCCTATGCGTTCCAACTACACCTCTCACCATAAACACCTAAGCGGGCATTGCACAAAAAAGACCGAACCAGAGAGGAGTGATCGCACCAAGACCATGGGGTTATGTGGGATCTGTGCTCATGCCTCTGTTCTCCAGGCCTCCTTTTTGGTTGTTGCCATTTTCTGCCCATAATCAGCTGTGTGCACAATGAGCAGTGCCTGCCAAATGGCCATTTGTGGGCGCAATTAGACACCTGTGCCTTCAAACAAGTTGCAAGCACCTAATTGTGTCTGCATGTAGCCACTTGTGGGTGCAATTATCCAGAAATCCAGGTGTGCCTGGTATTATGCACAATTTAAGGGGCAAAAAAAGAGAGAGTATTTTCCGAAAAAAGAAGGCTCAGGTTGAACACGCGCCCTTCAGTCCATAACCAGGGCGGTTCGGCAGAAGCTACCACCACTCTGTGTACGTGGAGTCTCTTTGTTTGAGAAAATAATGCAAACTGCCCTATAATTTAATTTTTCCAATAGCCACATTAAAAAGTAAAATGGAATAGGTGAGACTGAATTTAATAATTCATATTACTTAATCTGTCTAAAATACTAGTTCAACATGTTATCGATATAAAAATAGTTAATAAGATATTTTACATTTTGGGAGGTGGTTGTATTAAATCTTTGAAGCCGAGTGTGTATTTTACAATTGAAACACATTCCAATTCAGGCCAGTCACATCTTAAGTGATTACTAGTACCATGTGGTAGGAGCTACCATATTGGAAAGTACAGGTCTATGAAGACCTGTTTTCAATTGTGATTCAGTCGGAATTTTTAACCTTTGAGCACTTTTCTGAATATGTGCAAAATCAGATTTCAAAGAAAGAACATGCGAAAATGCCATTTAGTGTTTTAGGGTTGTCATTGGTTAACATGATTCTTCATAATAGGTATGAATAAAGTAGTTAAATAAAGGAGAATGCTGAAAATCCGCCCTTAACCCCCACTTTGTGTTGTGGTTTATGAGCAGGATGTCCAGGCTGGTTTAGGAAGTGCCAGGCACAGGTATGCAGACAGAGTTAGACGAGGGGAAGCTCGAATTGGAAGGGGGTGGGACTAGGGCGGCCAGGACAGGAAAAGGGAATGGAACCGAGGCTGTGGCAGACCTCTGCATTTATTCCAATGGATCCGGAAGACCATGGCTTTATGATGAGTTTAGCAGGAAGTATGGTTTGTCTTGGTTGCATATGGGAATCACTGAATTAAAATTTGGTAAGATACTCATGAAGTTATTTTCACTTAACTCTAAAGTAGAGAAATGATAGTGCCTGGGCGGTGTACTGACGGTCAGGGTTAGACAAGCTAACATGTGGGTTAACACCTAGACTAGTGTCTAGCACGTAACAAGCAGTCAGTGGACATCGGTTGCTATCATCCTCCTTCTCACTCTCACCATCATCTTGATTTTTACTGTGACGCTTATTTTTGTGTCATTCCAGGGGAGTATGCATCTACCACATACACACACACACACACGTATATTTATGTACATGTATACGAGCACTGTCTGAAAAAATTCCAGCCATCGTTAATATAATGAGAATGGTTCATGTAACATTGCTGTAACCTGGCAGCCAAGGAGAGTGGACTGGAATGAGCATGCATGAACAATGATGACTTCATTATACTAGTCAGTGGGGGTGGTAGATGCCATGGAGTGAGCATGTGCACTGTGTGGCTGTCACATTCAAAATGTCTGAGTAAGCAGAGCAATGAATCTGCATCAAATTTCATGATAAGCTTGACCATTGTTCCTTGGAAACTATCTGGATGACCCAGAAGACCACAGCTCTGGGCAACTGGTGCTTGGCAGCTTCATCACGACAACGCACCCGTTCATGCATCATGTCTCGTGCAGAGTTTTTTGGTGAAACACCAAATCACCCAGGTGACTCGACTCCATTACAGCCCAGATTTGGCACCCTGCAACTTATGGCTTTTCCCAAAACTGAAATCACCTTTGAAAGGGATTCAGGAAAATACAATGGGGCAGCTGATAGTAATTGGGAGAACTATGTGAGGTCCCAAGGTGCCTAGTTTGAAGGGAACTAAGGTGTCATTGTCCTGTGTACAATATTTCCTGTGTCTTCTTCAATAAATGTCTCTATTTTTCATATTACATGGCTGGATACCTTCTGGACAAATCTCATACACATACATACATAGAGTGATTTGGAGAAGGGGGATGACTTCTTCTTTGCATATGGTTTCCAATGTCTCCTAACCCTTCAGTTATCATTACCATGCACTCAGTTCTCTGTGTGCATACACACACACACACACACACACACACACATATGGTGCATATCTCTGATTCTCCTATCATTCCTAGTAGACTCAAGCTCATGACACAGACATTACCTAAGCATTGGTTAAACCAAGGCTCAAAGCCAGTTGTAGTGCTCTAACTTTCATTTCACAGAAAGAATCCATGGAGAACACGTATAGTGCTCTTGCTCTGAATCAAGAACAACGAATCTCACACATTTATGTCATCATTAAGTATGTTTTTGTACAATGAGATTAGTATACATTTACATACCTATATTCACAAAGCACCCCATTTCCCCCCACAAACAGTGACTCATTTTTTATTTCTTTCCTGACCTCCCTGAGACTAGCCAGTTCAACAGTCCAGCTGCCCTGGGTTCCGGGCCTTGTGCGCTATTTGTCACAGGACACTGCTGGCTAGCATAGTTCTTCCCCGTGCCTTCTTTTTTCCCCCTCCTGCATCAGTCGGCAAGAGAATTGAGTGTGCTCCGTTTTCCTCTCGGTGCCAGTGATAAACACCAGGTTAATTCCACCAGAGGCAGCCCCACTTTCTTTGATAGACACCTACCTCCGCCTCACTGCCCCCTCCTCAGACACCTCAACAAAAACGTACTTTGTTTCTTTTAGCTCCATTTTCTCTTTGTCCCATGACCAGAACTATTCCAGGAAAAGGCAATCTAGACCACTCCACAGAATATTTTAGGAAAAAAATATACCAAAGGAAACAAAGCTATCAGCCTGGAGAGTGAGTGGCCAGCTGTCTCTTTCAGAACTTGGACGGCAGCTTCCAGCTCCTTCCCCATCTTTCTCTGACGGAGCCTGCGTTTCCTCCAGCACGATTATAAAACAGATACAACAGGAGTCATTCAGTTTTACATGTTTCTGTTTTCATTGCCAGCATTGTATTCTTCAAAGTAATGTTTCTGCATTCCTTCTATTATGCCTCATTTCTGTGTTCAGACTCCAGCGTGCTACCCCAGAAGGCAAGATGGTATGAGTTCGGAGAGAAGGCCCACCTAGGGCAGGTGTGTCAAATGTCCCATGGCAGCCATATTAAGAAAATAACTTTCACGTGGACAGCACTTCCACTATGTAATGAGATAGGCGGGCCTGTGCGGCTGCTCGTCCGGCACCCTGCCCACTGGACAGATCGTCCTTTCTACGATGAGAAACGCACTGCAAGTGCCGGGATACTTGGTCCACACACAGGCTGCAGAAACACAGCTGCATTGAGACTGGGGACTGACTGCCTGAGGGGCGGATTCGGGCTG
>PVKM010045989.1:0-11818 GCA_004027735.1 Carollia perspicillata
CAGCGTGTTTCCTTTTAGCTGACAGACTACCACAGACACAAATTCCTCTGCTTTCATTGATCCGCCACGACAGAAAGAGAGAAGGCAAGGACGGACAAGGAAGAACTCAGAGTTGTCACTCGGAAAAAATTTAAAAAAAGGGAAACTCTGAGATAGTTCTTCAACCCCATGAGAAAGAACAATTGGAGGTGGGGCAGGAGCAACTGCAGATAGTCTGTCTCCTTATTAATCCTCCAGGGGAAGAAAACCTGTTCCAAGTGGAAGATGTAGCAGCTGCAGTTCTACCAGCACATTCCACAAGTCACCAGAAAATGGATGGGAATTCAAATACTCTCTGATAACAGGACCAAGGAGCTTCCAAAGAAAAACACCAGGAAAAGGGACTTGGGGAATTTTCCCCCTTAGAAAACTAAAGAGTTCAGCCAAATGGATCTGGAAGGCTCCGGTGAATCCGAGCTTGGAGAGGAGACGGCACCAACTGGCCCTGTGGAGTTGTGCAGAGAAGGGCACCGCACCGGCGCTCAATCAAACAACCAGAAAGTTAAAAAAGAGCATCTCCTCTCTCTAGGCCCCACCCCAGCCCGGGGTGAGAATTTTATAGCTAAAGATAAAGGACTTTCTGGCTCACTCCCTTAGGAACTCAGCGATTAGGCTCATTTAGAGAAGGAGGGAGAGCTGGTGAGCAGATGAGCACTCCTAGCAGAGCAGGGCCCCAGACTCTGGGAGCAGCTGAAGCTTCAGGGGACTAAGCTCAGTGGATTGAGCACGGGCCCACCAACCACAGCATTCCCAGTTCGATTCCCAGTCGGGGCACATGCCTAGGTTGCAGTCCAGGTCCCCAGGACAGAGTGCAACCACACATTGATGTTTCTCTCCCTCTCTTTCTCCTTCCCTTCTCCTCTCTCTAAAAATAAATAAAATCTTAAAAAACACACACACACAAAAAACACACCCTGAGAAAAGGAAAGGACAGTAAGTGGCAACACCTACATGCAATGCAGTGAAATCACCCCAGTGAAATCACCCCAGGGCAGCGGGGGGATGGGGGGTGGGGGTGGCTGTGCTTGTTAAGAATTCAGATTTCTGGGCACCAAGTCTTTCCTACTGAATCAAGGTTTACGCACAGAGAAGTAGCACAGTATTGAGTAACGAGGAAATTTTAAAAAATAAAACACTTTCCTCACTAGGCCTCAGTCAAATACAAAGTTTATGACAATACTTCCGTGGTATCTTTCTTCTCCACTTGCATACAGACAGCTACCTGCCCTGTACCTCTGCTCTGGGGCCCTCCGGCCTCCATCTCAGGCCTAAGGAACAGCAGGCAGGAAACCTCTCTGCAGTTCAGAGCCTCTGAGGCTTCGCTCTTGCTTAGATTTGTTACATTGGACTTTGTATTCTTATACTTGTCACATTATCCTATAGTTTTCCCTTTCAGCAGATATATGTACTTTCCATATTACTTTTTCATTTTTCTATATTCCTCTTCCCAAACTCTCGCTTCTTACTAAATTGTCAAAATATTTCACAGTTCTTGTTTTCTTTTAATTTAGTGATAAAGCAACTACAGTGAATGTTCATTATAGCAGCTAGGTGGTGAGTTTATTCCTGTTCACTGTACACTTTTTGAAACTTTCTATATGTCTGAAATTTTTCATAAGACATTGGGAAGAGGGAATTCCAAAGGCACAGAAAGGGATGGAGTGAAAAGTAAACTCCTCCCTTCACCTTTCACTTCCTATAACTCCCAGAAGATCGTCACCGTTAACGATTTCTTATCTATTCTTCCAGAAACTGGCCGTGCATTTATTTACAAGCCCTTTTTTCCTACCTGGTAGCAGACATCGTATATGTAAGTGCATCAGAGCACGTCTGAATCTTGCTTTTGGCAGTTACCAGCACATCGGGAATATCTTTCCAAGTCAGTATGCAGAAATCAGTCTGTTTTCAGCTGCTATATAAAATTTCATTTTAGGAAGATACATAATTTCAACTAGGCCGTGTTGAGAGATACACAGGGTGCACGGGTTGTTTACCGCTTGGCTATTTGCTTTGCTGACACACACCTGTGCATACGGTCACAACACTTGATGCCGCCGTCTTTTCAAATCCATTAAGTGTGATTCACAATAAAGTCCTAACAGTGAAAGCGATGGGTCAAAATCGTGCTGAAATGTTTGAAGGCATTGAGCAACTGACTCCTAAAAAGTTACAGTAAGTTCTATGCCCACGAAGAGTGTCTCTTCCTACATCCTCAAATACACTGGATATTTGGAAACATTTTAATCTTTACCAATCTGATAACTGAAACAATAAACTCTGATTCTAATTTCATCTCTTTAAGGAAATGAGCTTCTTTTTACCTATTTGCCTCTTTTATTCTTCAAAAAGCAGCTGATCCATGTTCTTCACATAAATTATATTAGCGTTTTCAGTGTTTTCTTGCTGATTTAGTTGGAAGCTTTTCGTGCTTTAAAGACACTAACCCACTTGCCATGCCTGCCATAAAAACATACAGCCAGTAGGTCCTTTACCTTATTTTCTTACTTGCGGTATCTGTTGCATTGCAGAAGTTGGGAGTGAGGTTTTCCTGTAAAAACAGCTTCTCATGGTTACACGAACGATAAGTGATCAAACAAACAATAAGTGATCGTGACAATGAGCTGGAACAACACATAACACACAGTGTGATCTCACTTGTGTATGGAATCGAACAACAAACAACACAACTAAAACCAGCAAACGAAAGCAGACATACAGAGAACAGATTGTGGCTTGCGGGGTGGAGCACAACCTAGCCCTGGCGGTCAGAAGGTACAGACTTCCAGTTATAAGATAAGTCAGTCCTGGGGATGCAGCGGACAGAAGGTGACTGTAGTGAACAATGCTGTCATGTGCCACGGAAGAACGTCTCGGTCAACAAGCCACTACTGCATGTGCCACGGAAGTCCCCGTGGGAGTAAATGGAACTGACGGATTCCTGTTGCCTGGTGACATCAGAGCCCTGGAAAGGTCACGGTGCCACATGCTGCTCACGCGCTGTGGCGAAGCTGCTGCAAACAAACCCGCTGCCCTGCCTGCCGGTCATGCGAAGGCAGAGCACGGGCAAATTATGTACGGTACGCAATACTTCCTAATGATAAAAAATGACCATCACAGGTGTATGTATTTAGTATACGTTTAATCATTAGCTTAAAGTATACTCTTTCTACTTCTAAAAGCAAAGGTTTGCTGTAACACAGTCTGCCGGTTACTCTGGCAGCAGCCTCATCCCTCTCATGTCTCCTGCATCTCTTAATCGAACCGTTTCCTCTTATGCTTGATTTAACCTCATGTTGTTCTGTCTAGTAACGTGCTCTATAGGTTTCTATCCTAGGAGCAATAAGCTATGCCATACAGCCTAGGGTGTGTAGGCTGTACCATCTAGGTTTGTGTGTGTGCACTCTGTGATGTTCACACAAGGATGAAATCGCCTAAGGACGCATTTCCCAGAATGTCCCCATTGGTAAATGGCAAATGTATTGTATATTGGATAGTTGCTAAGAGAGTGTAGATCGATAAGGATATATATATATATATATATATATATATATATATATATATATATATATCTCAACCTATACATGTTACTCGTGATATATATCAACCTAAATGTTTGATTCATCCATTGATGAACTATCATGCATCAATTTTAAAAATGTGTTGTAGCTTTGTTATGTGAAAAAGCAGTTTACAAAGTAGTACATACTGACATCTATACAATGTGTTGCAGTCGACAAACAGCATCCTGCCATGGGATACTTCTTAGAGCCCCGAAATATATCACTGTCACCAGTCTGTAGATGATACAACTGAGAGACAGGCACCAAGGAATTTTTTAAACACTTTATCACACTTCCTGGGGGTGGGTGAGGGGGTACCAGGAGCAAGGATACATAATATCCTTAGAGGGATGGATGTTTCCATAGTTATGAGTAATAAAAATCGTTTGAATTATTATTATAGTAGCATATATCTCAAAAATATAAATGTGTCCTCAAAATTCAAATCCCCAACATAATTCTTTTTTAAATATTTTATGTATTTATTTTCAGAGAGAGGGGAAAGGAGCTAAAAAGAGAAGGGGAGAAACATCAATGTGCGGTTGCCTCTCACACGCCCCCTACTGGGACCTGGCCTGCAACCCAGGCATGTGCCCTGACTGGGAATCGAACTGGCGACCCTTTGGTTCGCAGGCCCGTGCTCAGTCCACTGAGCCACACCAGCCAGGGCCCCAACATAATTCAAATGTGCACAATTTTATGCATATTCATTAAACACAGTCAAAGTCTAGCTTGTAGGTCACAAGAGAAGTCTCGGTAGGGACTGTGTCTGATCATGCACACCGTAATGACTCCGCTCCCTCACCATTTCTTGTAAACCAACAAACATACCAGGCAGTCCTCACTTGGAACTATCTCTGCATTCAGTTAGAACTGCATTTTCTCCTTCGGTCAATTCAATGTTGTTTTCCACAGAAAGTCAAGCAGGAACACTTGCTGCTAAATGTCCCATTAGCATTCTCTGACCTTCTCCACAGTTGGGCTGCAACTGCGAACCTGCTGTGGCCGTGGAGACACACAAAAGAAATGGAAAAAGCCACTTGTAATGTCTGGAGTGGTCCAAAATGCCAGGGAGCAGTCCGAGCACAGCCGGTGAAGGACAGAAGAAAAACACGGCCCTGCTGGACTGCAACTCGGGAAGGAAGATGCCGAAGATCCGGGGCCACAGAAGCATCTCCATCTGAAAACCGGGGGCACTTCGGGGAAGGCTGGTGGCATAAACACATCCTTACGAACCTCTCCTCCATAAGGCAGACTATAATTTAAAAAGGAGGAAAGCAAGATACGAAGAAAGCACACTTAATGAACAAAAATAATCCATGAAGAAAAAAACAAGGAAGAGTTCCAACCTCATAGTGCAAACCTCCACAACTATTGAATCTACATATCACTGCTCTTAAAAGCATTGTGCAATGAGGGAGGGAAAAGTGGAAGACACTTAGGGGGAACATGAATGTCTCCTAATTTGGAGAGACAGAAATTTGGGGCTGGTAGGTCAGGGAAAAACAAAACACCCACTTAGAGCCACTGCCCACCCACCCACCTTATCCCTCCCTGCGTAAAAACAGCGTCCTGAGGCCGTGAGTGTGGATGGCCAGGAGAGTTTCCTCTGGCCAAGAGACGCTGGGGACAAAGAAGGTGGCAAGCCATCGCTAGCGTGTCGGACCATCCCACCATGAGAGCACCTGACCTCCAAAGAAGGCAACAGAATTTAGCGGTCCACCTCCATTGCCAACTCATTTCTTCCTTGCCTGGCTCTGCCATAGAGGCTGTAAGAGGTACAGACCAACCTCCCTGCCTCCCATCAGTAGGAGGGGCCACAACACACTCATGGTCAAAGAAAGTAGGCAGAGGCTCTTGGTGCTGCCACTTTCTCTCCCCTGGCCTCCCTCCCGGAACAAATACATGCACAGCCTGGAGGTGCAGCACTGAGCATGGAAAATGGAAGGAACCTGCCCGTGGTGGCATCATCAAGTCACCCACCAGTACTGGATGGCCCACCCCTGGACTTCTTGATTTCTGCTTAAGCTATGTTGGAAGGACTATTGTGTACTTGACATTGAACACAGTGCTGACACAATAAAATAACTCCTAGGAGCCAAGCACCAGCACTGGGAGAGCAGTCCCCAGAAAGGGCAGATGATCCAGCAAGGAGCTCCTGCAGAAACAACAGAGACACAACCAGACAGTAGACAAGGCACTGACAGCGGGGATGGGATAAAGGAGAGAGACTTAGGAGATACCTGGAAAAACTGAGCCAACTTTCTTCTTTTTGCCCCAAACCTCATCAAAATGGGAAAAGGAATCTAAAAATGGGAAAAGACCTGTGTCCATGGTAAAAATGGAAAAAGGATGCTTTCGTACAGCTTCTGAATGATTGTGATAAAACTAGATGGAACGATAACGCCTAGAGGCAACACTGATGACCTTCTAATGAGAAAAAAAATAAGTAGACACCATCCTGGCAGAACCCTCCCAACACTCCTAAATGTGGGGGGCAGTCGCGGTGAACAACAGCGGAGCACTCCTTAGAACTGCGCTCGCCGCTGTGGGCCAGCACCATCCAGACGCCACTGTTGCAGGAGGTCCCAGGCATCGTGCTGCCTCCCACCAAGCAGGGAGAAGGCCGTGGGGTAAGACTTCTCTGGAACAGCAGCACTTCTCCCCAGTGAGGCCAGGCTTCTTCTGAGGCACTGGGTGGCAGAACAAGAATGGAGGACAGACACAGCCACGCCACACGCAGAGCTACGCACAAATAGTTAGCATCCAGCACGACGGCTTCAAGAAAGAGGATAAATAAACGCTAAGCTCTTGCCCGTGTGATACCCCAGGCTCCTGCTCCTTCTCCACTCACCTTAATTGGCTGGTAATGTAGGTACTTGCCAGCCAGTCTTCCAGATGAGGAGGAGGAGGAGGAGGAGGAGGATAGTAATCATATCTAGGGAGGATTTTCAAGGATAATTCAGGCCCCCTCCTGTAGTTAAACAGGTAAACACCAAAAGCAAACAGACCCAATTTATTCAAGAAGACATAAATAGAAGACAAAATAAGCCTATAAAAATATTCTGCAGATGAATCACATGCATTTGAAAAGAATTCATAACAGGAAGAAAAACTTCTGGTAAATTTCTTGGTGCTTTCCACAAATTTGAGAAGATATCGACTCATTAAAATTACAGACAGTGCAGAGGCAGAGAAATAAGCAGGAATTTCCAAAGTATAACTGAATTTGATACAGAAATAATGTGGGAAGAAAACAGTATAGTAGGAGGCAAAATTTCATCAGAAGCGGTCAAGACCAGAATATACAAATATCAAATTAGTGGTATGAACAGCAAATGCTGGAAGTTTCCTCCGAGTCCAGAGAAATGATCGAGAAGGTGAAATATTGAAAAAGGTGACAAATATAGATCATCGTTCTGATACTGTCAACATACGGCATGGGTAAAGGAACAAACAGAACGGAGGCAGTATTCAGAGATAAAGAAAAAAGGTTTTCTGACTCTGACTTCCCAGATTCAGGCAAGCCTACTGAAGAGATGACTGTCCTGACCAATGTTTTTAACCTCATGGATGAGAAAAAGAATCCTACATTTATTCAAAGGGGAAATATAGATTACTGGTCAAAAATTCCGCAACTGCAAAAGAAAGAAACTCAAATTAGATCAAGCAAAAAAAGAAAAAGAAAAAGCTTAAGAAAAGGAAAACTTTTTTTATTCATATACAGAATCTGAGAGGTTCTGGGAAGTCCAGGATGAATTTGCTTTGAGACTCAGCTGATCCTGGGCCTCAAATGATGGCTTAGGGTCTGCCTCTCTCTCTTTCCATTTCTCAGTTCTGCACGCCTCTGCTTGCCTTCATGTTTGCGTTCTATTTATGTACCTATTTTTCTAACTCTACCTCCACCAATACTTTTCCCTATCTGTATCTGTTTATCTCCCTATCGAAATATCTATCCAGGGAGGGAGGTAGATAGATAGAGAGCGAGCTACCAGTAATCCCAGGAACCCCAGACTCACATTACCTGGTCACCAAACCCAGCAGAAACAATAGTTTCTCCCAACTCCCTAGATCAATTCCAGGGGCATTCTGCTTGGCCCCGGTTGAGTCAGGATCCCACTGGAGAAGCAATCACTGTCTCCAGTGATTGTGACTCTGACTGACCAGCCTGCGTTGTGCAGGGAATGGGGAGTGACAGGGTGGGGGGCAGGGCCTGCATCATGCATGGCATCGATATCGACGGGCTCAACAGACCATATGGATTTCCCCAAAGGAACCGTAAGAACTGGAAGGGGAGAGCACTGATTACACAATCCACTAGATGCAAAGAAAGAAACTTCAGTCTGGCCCCAGATATTCCTCCGCAACAATAAGTGCTATGCGGCAATGGTTCCCTGATTTGGGGGTGGGGGGTCACAATAAAAAGAAATCTGCGTATAGGAATCATGACATTTGAAAGTTAACAGAATACATTCTCAGGTATGCAAGAGCCCGAAACTGATTCCTGGAAAGATCCAGGAATAAATTACTCAAAGAAGAATTCTAAACAGCTAAAGGATGAGAAAAATAAAGGCAGCTAATGAATAATACACATAGGCTCAAACCCAGAAAAATTTAACCAAAGCCTCACTTTTCCCCACAATTATACATTTTGGTTGCAAGAAAGTAGGTCCCCAATAAGGCCAAAGAACAGGCATAGGACAAGTGAGAGGGAGAGCAGGCTGAACAGGAGATGGTGGCAAACAGTGAGTTATTCGAAGGTGAGATTTAAAAGGTGGGCAGCGTTGGTGTGATGATGGAGCAAAGGTGTAGCCCTGGAAGTGGGTGGCTGAGAGGCGCTGGAGTTGAAAATGTCAAAGTATTCAGAAGGACTGAGCCAAGGACCAGTCCACGAATATGGTCCCAGAAAACAAAGTCATGGGCGATATTAGTAATCCGGAGTTAAAGGTTAGCTTAGCTGGACTTGGGTGAACAAGCTATAGGGGAAAGGGCGGGTCCTCCGTGAGAGCCCCATTGCAGTTCAGGCCAGAGGCGGAAGGATCACTCAGAAAAGAGACTGAAGACAACAGAGTTTGTTTAGGACGGAATAAATGTTCCAGACGACCCGCAGGGAAGCTTGGGGCAGGGGAGAGGAGTAGTGTGGACTTGGGCCAAGCGAGAGGACTATACGACATTATCAGAATGCCAAAAAGCATGGGAACGATAAAGTGACAAGAAGGGCTTATATTGTGAGGGGTGGCCATGGCTGGCAGGAATGTGAGGCCTGGGAGGGTGAGAACTCTGCTGTCACTGTGACCCTGGGCGGGCTGACAATAGGCAGCTGCTGAGGTCAGCTGTTCCTTCCTCCAGATGTTACCTGCAGGACAAGATTGTTAGTCTAAGACAGAGCATTCTCGTTCTTTCCAACACTGGCCATACAGAGCTCTCTTGTTCTCGTGTCCTAATCCAAAGGTCAATTTCAGTTTCAGAATCAGGAGCCAGTTCTGCAATCAGTGTTGGTGCTTATCCTCACCCCTGCCAGTCACAGTTCCCATTTTTCAAGAGGAAGCCCTTTGCTGACTTCCAGTGTTCTCCCACGGGGGCCAGGCACACTGCGAGGGCCTGGCCAGGCTTCTGCAACAGCCCAGTTCTCAGAGCGCCCAGAGCTGGCTGGGCCAGAGCTGTCTCGTTCATGTTCAAATAAATTTTCATCGGTGGAGTTCGTTCCGAGTTGATGTATCTCACACAGTCTGCTTTGTCTTACTGCAAAGATTCTCCTATTGTATTTCATTTTATAAAGACCAAAACACAATAAAATCAAACTTGTGTTGAGACAGCACAATTTCAAAGCAGACAAGTTTTCATACTGTTATGGGTAAAGCCCAATTATAAAACCCCAAAGGATTGTAAACACCACACACGTGTCATTTAAAGGAGCAAAATCTGAGATGTTTACAATCGAAAGGACAGGTAAGAGCGAGTTTGAGCAAGGAGACAGGAATCTGAACCTCCATACATTGCCCGTGGGAACGTGAAGCCTTGCAGCCCCTTCGCGACAGGGTCTGAACCTAAAGTTAAACAGCGAGTTAGCATTGGAGCCAGCAATTCCACTCCTGGGTGTATACCCAAGAGAAACTTGTACATGAAAGTTTATAGCAGCGTTATTCAGAACAGCCAAAAAGTGGAAACAGTCCCAATGTCCACTAACTAAGGAAAAGATAAGTAAAATATGATGCACCCATAAAATAGAATATTACTTGGCAATAAAAAATAACGAAGCGTTGGCACACACTACCGCACTGATGAACCTTGAAAACAGTATGCTAAACGAAAGAAAGCAGACACGATGGGCCACTTATTGTGTGATTCTATTTACATGAAATTTCCAGAACAGGCAAATTTCCAAAACAGGCAAATCATAGATATTAGTTACTAAGTGGATGCGTCTTGCTCTGTCCCTGAATGCTTTAGACTTCGAGCCTCGAAATCATCGAGTCTGTGGTTTTTCTGCTTTTTCAAGTGTTTAGGGAATTCTTTTTTAGCATGCTTTCAGAGACCGGGATAAAATACTAGTTTTATCTAAAAGGGCTAGGAAAGCTCCAGGAAGCCGAAGCCCCAGGACAGCAGAACTGCTCTGTCAAGAACTCCTCAAAGGTGACCCGAGGTGGTTCCGTAAAATGAGGCTTTTGTTTCTCTATTTTCCAGTCAAGGAAAGTTAAGATGATTTCTGAGCACAGTTGTTTTATTTTTAAAGGCTTCGAGGTTTAGAGAGGAAGCAAGTCCAACCTGGCACTCTGCAAAGAAAAAAAATCCAATTGGTGGTGAAGGAGGGTGTGTCCAGTAAGAAAAGACAATTGCTCTCTTGTACTACGGGCTGTCACACAGGACACACACTCAGGGGTCACTTCTCACACTCTCCTGCCCGATCAACTCTCAAAGGAGAGAGAGAAAACAAAGAGGTTGCTAAATTATGGACCAGAACCTGCTGGAAGGCCTTGCCCATCTGAGAGCAGCTTGCAGTGTTCCTGACCCTGTGTAAGGAAGATACTAGACTTTCTGCTATATTTGCTACAGTTTGCCCATCTACATTTAGTTATGAGGTCCTTATAATTACTTCTTAGTATTTTGTAGCATTTACCTAGTAAAAGAAACATTCCTTTGAG
Organism: Carollia perspicillata; assembly: GCA_004027735.1. Classification (NCBI taxonomy): domain Eukaryota; kingdom Metazoa; phylum Chordata; class Mammalia; order Chiroptera; family Phyllostomidae; genus Carollia; species Carollia perspicillata. Next base: position 10,742 of record PVKM010045989.1, read on the forward strand.
ATATCTTTACTTTCTTCTGAGCTTAGAAAGCCACCTTTACTTCGGAGTTTTGCTACACAGTCACTCCATTTTCTTGAGGGTTTCTTTATACCCAGTAGTTTCATTTAGTGTTATTACCACCAATATTCCTCTTATTTTTGGTAGGCATAATCTGATTTATCAAGTTACTAATAGTAAATGTCATATTTTAAATATTTTCATTACAAAAGAAATACCCAAAAACACTGAAACCATACAAAGTTTATGAAAAAAATCACTAATATCTCTTCTTTACTCTTTCATTCCCATTATCTTGAGACAAATACTATTAACCAGAAAGTACTATCTCATATATCTCCATGAGAAATAAGATAAATATATTCATGCAAAAATGTATACATATGTGTGTGTGTTACTATTTTTGTTTTTGTAAAAGCAGTATCATATATACTCAAATCTGGCAAAAAAGAAATAGATGCCTAAATAATCACAATTAAAAGATCTAAAGAGCTGTTTTCTCTTGTTGCCACTAATTCGATTCTCAGCCTCACTAAGATCACCAGTGAGCTCCCAGCTTGGCGGACCCGCGAGCCGCTTTGCGATAAGTCATCTGCTTTCAGCATCTCGCCTTCAGCCCTTTCCAACCGCAGCCCTGCCCTCTTCGGTAGCTGCTCTAACTCTTTCCGTATCATCTCTTCTAATTCTCATTATCCCTTCACTGTTCCTTTGGTGCTCCCGCTTCCTTTCTCCTGAACGTGTTTAGACCTCTTCTCTCTCACTTTATAATCTCACTAACATACCTAATCATTGCTCATGACCTTTAAGGAGACCTCAAACTTGTATTTCCACCCTGATCTCTCTGTTACCAACGGCCAACTGGTTGTCTCCACTGGATGTCCCCTATGTCTCACACTCTATGCTCCTCCCACATCTTTCTCTAGTCTAGCATCCCCTGTCTCAGCCAACAGTCTCTCCATCCAGGGCACAGCGGTAACCAGAAACCTTCAGGTAATTTTGTCACTTAATGTTCCTAACATTTCTTACCAAGCACCACTGACTTCAGCCGTTGTCCTCTCTCGCGCATTCCACAGCTGAAGG
>PVKM010045990.1:0-11816 GCA_004027735.1 Carollia perspicillata
AGTGGCCTTTTTTCTAAGCACATTGGTTTGGAATCTGCACTGTGTTATTTTCAACTCAATAACCTGAACTGTGGTAAAGAACTTTTGCAATTTCTAGGTGCCCATGTGCTAGGGGTCTGGAACAATTTACGGCAAACCAGCTGCCAAATCTTATGAAAACATTGATTTTGTTATGAGTTGGCATTGCATAATCTTGAAAGAAGTGTGAGCAAGTAGAAACATTTAGTTTCCCTGTAGCCAGAGAGAGTGGTGGGGAAAATACATGAGACTGGGCAGGAGAGAGGGCTTTGTTATAAACCAGCTCTGTGGGCTGGGCGAGCTGTGTAACACTGAGCCCCTATTGCTCTAGGTTTTCTCGCCCATAAGATGAGGAGAGTATATGAAATGTTCTCTTAATTAAATTATGGAATTATTTTTCTTTTTCATCTAGGTTACTTATAACTAGAGGCTTTTCCCTTGGTCTGAGATTTTGGATGGCATTTCTCAATCTTAACGTCCCTTTACACATGCTATCATTTGTCATTACTTGGCAAAGCTTGATTACTAGGCAGTCTAAGATCAGTGTCTTCAGTGGAAGTTAATTTTTTTAATTGAGTTACTTTAAAACTATGGGGAAAATATAGACCAGAAATAGGGTTTGTTTTCTGCACAAGGAGTAGCTTTTTTTTGCACCCTGAGTTTTTTCTTAGTCTTAGAAAGCCTTTTGTGCTTTGAGTATAGGAAAACAAGCTTTTAAAACTGTTTTATTTGAATAAGAATACAGAGTTAGGGGGGAACCGAAGGTACCTAATGTACTTCTAATTGGCTACGTTTATCCACAGGGAATTTTTAAGTGTCTTTCACTTTGGAAATATGCTCACCTGTCTGTCCCCCAGTGTGATTGCTGTAACACAGCAAATGAACAAAGAATGAAGCAAAACAGGCAATAGAAATGACAGTTCAAAGACCAGAGAGCAGTTGTTTGTGAAGCTGGTAAAGGCCTCTGTTACGTAAAAATCAATTTGAGATGGGAGCAGGAGGGACATGGTCTGGGGAGACAGGAGGTGGATGGAGGAGAACCCGAGTGCACAAAGGATTCGTTTTCAAATCTGCTGGCATTTCATTCCAAAGGATGATGAAGATTTATTCTAGATGAGCTGTCATTTTTCATGGGAAGCTTTGCTGATCCAGAATAAATAGGTTCGTAAAGACTGTATTGAAACGTTCAGCTATGAGAGTAAATAGTGGTAGACAGAGCATCTAATAGATTTCCAAACCAGAAGTGTTGTAACATTTTATAATCTTAGAAAAACAAATGAAAATGAACTAAACTACCCAAGAGGACACACAATTCAACTACCAAAAACCTGCATATAATTCTAAAATATGTTGTTTCAACAGGCCATAGGGTTTGCAAAAGTCTTTAAACTAATTCTAAGTGATTTCTCTACCTTTCCCTAATGAGAACAAGGCTTATAAAACTTGGGCTCCCCTGCTGTGACTATAAGCCCAGAGCTATCTCGGAGCAGATGGTTTTCTTTTCTCACTACTATAAACCTTTTAGGATTGATCTTTTTTTCATTTTTACCCATCTCAAGAGTACATGTCTTTGAGACCTCAGAAACCCCATGTTCAGAGGGGACAAGAAGCTGCATTGACCAGCGTTCAGAGTCGCAAAGATCATGTAGAGTGAAGGCAATGGAGATCATGGAATTGTGTTTCTGCCTGTAATTGCAAAAGAAAATAGGTTGATTTTTAAGCACTTAAGGGGATAAGCTTCAAAATAACTACATTTTTTAGCCTTATTATGCAATGAGTTTCTGGATGGTAATTAACACCTTCCTAGTCCGAGGACTTTCAAGTGTTAAAGAATAGTTTCTTCCTTTTTGGAGGATGTAATACTTGTTACTATTTAAGGATGTAGAAAGATGGGGAAGGGATTGGAAAGACTGGTGACCATAATTATTCTGGAAGTATTTTAGTCACTTAAAAGTTGTACTATGTAAACTTTTTTACAAAGGCTTTTAGGGGTGCGCTATTTCTATCAGAAAAATTTAAGGTTGCTTATAGTTTTTGTTTTTATATCATCCACCTACAAATTACCTTTGATCCCCGCTAAAATGGCCATGAATCTCATATCTGAAACTCATTAGCTGTGACTTTAGGCCAATTACTTAATCACCCTGAGAAAGCCTCCATTCCCTCATCTGAAAAATGGGGAAGAAAATAATATCCACTTCATCAGGTTGTTTTGAGGAATAAAAGAGCTAATGCCTGAAAACTTTTTACTGTGCAAGTAGCCAGCTACGAAGTCCCAGACAAATTATGTAATAGCTACCTTTAATGGTGATTACTCTTATCAGGGTTATTAGGTAATCCTCATTCAACTTTTCCAGAATTCTTTTCCCATTTTGTTAAATAGGGGGTCAAGACCAAATGATCTTTGGTGTAGAAGGTCTGCATTGTTATGTGCCTACACAGTTATATTTATTTTTGATTGTCTGGCATGCATTCAGCAGTGTGTTAGGCATGGAGGACTATAACCTGCAAGATTTGGTTCATACCTTCAAGAATGTAATGCAACTAGCAAAGAAACAAAGCAGAGACAATGGTAAATTGTTTGGTAACAGCATGGTATGGTTGATTTTGAACCTAGGGAGATATATGAGTGAGTGGCTGTCAGAAAAGGCTTTCTGGAGTTGCTGGGTTTTCACGTGGGACTTGAAAAAAGAGTAGGGCTTTCTGAGCACATGAGCGTACACATGGGCATTACCTGAAGGCCTGTAGTAAAGTTATCTGCCAGACCAGAATGGAGGGAGTGTGGCTCGAAGTGGCCATGGAAGGCGATCTCATGTCATAGCCCCTGTGGGGGAATGCATGCGGGCTTTGAGAGCATGCAGGCCTGTCTTCAAACTCTGTGTCCCAGCTTCGTGGCCAAGGGAAAGTCTCGTTTCTAATCAATGCAGTGGGCAAATAACACTATGTGCCTCAGTAAGAATGTTGTTCTGTGCGAGTGGAGAAAGCGGAACTCTTTACTGTTGGTGGGAATGCAGACTGGTGCAGCCACTGAGGAAAGCACTATGAAGACACTTCAAAAAGTAAAAGTAGATCTGCCTTTTGACCCAGTGATCCCATTTCTGGGAATATATTCAAAGGAACCCACAACACTAATTCGGTAGAACATAAGCACCCCTATGTTCTTTGCAGCGTTATTTACAGTCGCCAAGATAATGGAAGCAGCCCAAGTGTCCATCAGTAGATGAGTAGATAAAACAACTATGGGACATCTACACAATGGAATACTACTTGCTGTGAAAAAGAAGAAAGTTTTACCCTCTGCAACAATATGGATGGACCTGGAGAACATTATGCTAAGTGAAATAAGCCAGTCCAAGAAAAACAAATGCCATATGACTTCACTCATACATGGAATCTAATGAAAAAACTGAACTAACAAGGAAAACAGAGACAGACTCATAGATGGAGAGCAGGATGACAGCTAAGAGGGGCAAGGGTAGGGAGTGGAGGGAGTGAGCAAAAAGGAAAAAGGGATTCATGGACGTGGACAACAGTATGCAGATTGCGACAGGGAGGGGGCGTAAGGGAACTAAATGGTAATAAAATACAATAAAATTATTTTAAAACAGAATGCTTTTATAATTAAATGATTTAGTGCAGACATCCCATAGAGTAATGGCTATTGGGAGGGCATAAAATGGCTGTACTTAGTTAAATCGGACATAGTCTGTTGTAAGGCCCACCACTCCTAAACCAAAAGGTGGCGTCTGTCCAGGGAGACAGATTCTTCTTGCAGCGTTGCGGTGCCAGAAGGTTTGGGGGTGCTGTGGGTGTAGACAGTTGAGAGAGTGGTTGGGAAAATAGGGTGGCTGCTGTCACATAACATCAGCAGTTAGAAGCAACAGCCTGAAGGGACACACAGCACTGCGGATGGAGCATAAAACATGCTGCTGTGTGAAAACAAGTTAAAAAATGAATTTTCTAGTACCATGCCCTTAAGGTCACAGAAGAATACACGCACCGTATGCAATTTACATTTTCAAAGAGCTCATACAAAGCTGAATATCCATCAGGCACGTTAGAAAGGTTGCTTGGAGGCAGGGAAAGCGTAGGCGTGGAAAGCAGGTGTATAGGTAAATAAACTAATGGATGGCAGCAATGTACAGAGGGGCGCAGACAGCTCAGCTCATGAAGGAAAGAAAAGGAGTCTCTCAGTGAGTTCAGGGCGCGCTTCCTCTTATCAAAGGGTAAAACAGATTGATCTTTGGGCAGGTGTTAGACATAAATAAATAAACAGATAAATACCTACATGGTTTGGATCATAAGGAAGACCTTGCAATGGGCAGATGGATGACATTTTCATTTCTCCTCCTGTCATTCTCGAACTCTTCTGGACAACTGTCTTGGATGTGCAGTCTCAGCTCCTGTGGGCCCCGTGGGCCTGTGTTCAAGACAAACCTATGACAACGTGCAGCACCCCAAAAGGATAATGTTTTCCCCTATTCCACATGATCAGTTCCCTTTCTTTATGCCCTAGAAGAGTCTCGTGTTGGAATTTTTCACTTCTAATGTGATCTGTCTACCTGGCAAACTCGTGCACGGTTTTCTGCCTTTGACAAGACAGCACAGAGAAGTTAAATAACATGCGCAAGGTCACAGAGCTAGTAAAAGGTGAAGCTAGAATTCAGCCCTGTGCTGAGCCACCGTGCTGTGCTCTTGGCCACCACTGCCTAGCGGAATCACACTCCTTCCCAGGGGATGCCCGGTACTGGGCAGGATTCCTCAGGGTCAGAAGGAGGCCAGCCACTATACCCAAAGTGATGTTTTTTAGCTTCCCGTGCCAAGAGATGTGATTTGACTAGATACCACTCTCATGCTACCCAACTCCACACTACTGTGGACCTGGGTAATGCTGCAAAGCTGTCCAAAAAGTGCGTATTCTCTCTAATGTTTCTACATACGCCTATCCCAGTTTACAAGAATTTTTCTCTCTTCTGGCTTTAACCGAATTCCAGATTCCAAACATTTCAATTGAAAAATTCCAGATTCCAAACATTTCAATTGAAAAATGGGCGGAAAGCACCCAAGTTTTTTCAGCCTCACATCTCTCCTCAGACACAGGCAAGTAATTTTAAGGAAAGTGGATTCCACTTACTTATTATCTGTGATGCTAGCTGTAAGGTATCGTATAAACACAGTATTAAAGCATTCAAAATTCCAGGGCTAAAACATGTCTTTTGGAATCCAGTTCAATAACAGGTAGGTCCTAGAGCAAATTGAGCCTGCAATATTGCTGGAGGCAAAAATGACCTAAGCTGTCCTACTTTGGGCACATCACGAGAGGGCGGGGTTCCTTGGGAAAGACAGTAATGCTGGGAAAACACGGAAGGCAGCAGGGAAAGAGGAAGACCAAATGTGAGATGGACTGACACCGTGAAAGAGCTATAGGCATGTGTTTACAGGAGCTGAGCAGGGCTGTTGAAGGCAGGATGTTTGGACATCACTTGTTCACGGGTCACCAGGTGTCCGACTGACTCGATGGCATGTGGCAACGATAAGCACACACCTCAGGACAGATGCCCAGTTTGCGGCCAGGCACTGTGGGGTGCAGTGCTTAGAACCGAAGGTGTGTACAGTCAGCTGCCTTTTGGAGAATCACTTCCTAATTTCATTTAAAACATCTTTTTATTGAAGTATAACATACATACAGATATTATCTTACAGACTTGAGACACTATTTTTTTCTATAAGAGTAACACATATTTTAAAAGTGCAGATGTCAGTGTGTATTTTCACACATTGACTATACCCATGTGACAGCACCAATATTAAAAAAAAAATCAGAGCATCACCAGCACCCTGGAAGACCACTTCATTCGATCCCTCTAGCAGTTTTGGGAAAGTTATAAATTTCTGTTATTTGTTTTCAAAGTCTTATGTCTTTCCTGATATTGCTTTCCAACATCCCAGTTTATGATACACTAAAATGATATATTTTTTGTTTTCCTTTGTTTTTAAGAAAAAGGATGTAATCAGTCTTCAAAATACAGGTAAAATGAAGAACAAGTACAAAGGCCGCAGTCACTATGACTTTCAATGTTTCGATTGCTGGGATTTGTATTTTAAGTTCATTTGAATGCTGTGACTGAAACCATCAAGGAGAAAAAAACTAGTTTGGCCTGATTTTCTTTCCTGACACAGATTTTTGTGGCAGTCTCCTCCCTGACCCTCTCTCCCAGCTCGCAAAAGTAGATATAAATGCCTAGGCGAATGGTTACAGCCCCGCCTCTGTTTTCCTCCTGTGGATTTTCCTCCCAGGGGCTTTAAGGAGCTGGTGAGTGGCATTTGTTGACTTTTCTCAGAGCCACCAGAGTTGCTCTCGCCAAAGACTTGTGTAACAGGCAATTGGCCGAGCTGAGATTAGCAGTTATTCAGAGGAAGGGTATAGGAAATCCTTTTAATTTAGAGGTGGAAAGATCACAGACTGGGTTAAATATAGGTGGCCCAATTTGGCTCCAGATTTATGAAGAATTATGGAAATCATCTCTTTGTCTTCAAGGACTTCTGTATCCTGTTTGCCACTATATCCCTTTAACCCTCAGGCAAAAAGAAAAAAAATAATAATAAAAGAACAAGTCTGAAAAGGTGATTTAGCTACCTAGCTGGGCAAGTGTTATCTCGCCTGGGGCATCTGTGGATTCGGATAGGGTTTTGGAAAGAGTTTTTTCCAGGAGCCCTTGAAAAGAGCCACCTGAAAGCTCAGACATCCTTGTTGGCTGGTACTCAGGGACCGTGATACTTTCTGTAACTGACTTGAGTATCTGGATACCTTCACTGCCTGTTTTAACATTTTTTTTAAGTCTGTTTTTCATAGGTGCTCCCTTCCCATTACTTCATACACATGTACCTACTTCCTATGTGAAAAAGAGATTTGTCTGCTATGTGCCCAAGTGTTGTTTTCTTTGTGTTTGTCCTGCTCAGGATGCACAGAACCTCTCCGATATGTGTGTTGGTTCCTTTCATCTATTTTTGTCAAGTCTTTGGCCATTATCTATTCAGATATATCTTCTCTCTTCTCCTTCTGGGACTCCATTTATATCTATGTTAGGCAGTCCTACATGTCTTAGACATTCTTTTTGTTTTGTATTTGTTGTAGCTTTATTCTTTTGGTGATTCATTTTGGATCATTTCTGTCATTTTAACTTAGACTTTGCTCAGTCAGCTAAGTCCGTTTCATTCCGATACCTTTCAGTTGGGCTTTTTCCCTTTCGTTCTTTACTATTACGATAGTTTCTGCCTGCCAACTGAAATTTCCCATGTCTTTTTTCATGTCGTCATGTGTGTTTGCCACTGTATCACTTAGCATAGTTATTTTTGAGTCTTTGACGAAGCCAAGCCCTTGGCTATCTCTGCATCTGTTTGTATTACTATTCCTTTTCTTGACAATGAGTCACAGCAGATACTCAGACCTAGCTCAGGCAGACAGCAGCGTGACTCAGCACCCCATTCAAGTGGAATGACATAGGAGAGACACCCCTTTTTCTGGAGCTAACTATTATTTACTTCAGTTTCTACTGGGCTTTTATTCAAAATGCTTGGTGGGTACTCAAAATTATAGACACAGGAAGAAGCAAAAGCTTCTCTTTCGAGTTTCCTCTTTCACTTAGGACATAGATACCATTACTATTATCTTAACAATAAAAACAAACTGAGTAAACTACAAAATCAAAGTTTAAAAACTCATTTAAAAAGCCAAAGTCATAGCCCCAGCTGGTGTGGCTCAGTTGGTTAGGTGTCATCCTGTGAACCAAGAGGTCACTGGTTCAATTCCCAGTTGGGGCACATGGCTGAGTTGTGTGTTCCATCCCCTCAGGGCATGTGTGAGAGGCAACCAATCGATGTTTCTCTCTCACATTAATGTTTCTCCCTCACATTAATGTTTCTCTCCCTCTCGTTCTCCCTTCTGTCTCCTCTCTCTAAAAATCAAAAGTAAAGTATTTTAAAAAGCTAAGGCCATAAGTAAAGCTGAAAAGGTAAATTCCAGAAAGTGATAAACTCTTAAAAGGACCAAGAGGCCGATGGCTAGCTTCTGAGCCTGGTGGCTTGGCAGGAGGAGAAGGGACCTGCTGTAGATGGGTTAGGGAGGATTCACACAAACCAATTACGCACTTTTCATTTGTAGCTTTTCTTTATATCTTCATTCGTATTGTTGTGAGTAATGGTCTCCCGTGATTGTCTACATCCTAAGTGGAAGCAGAAGTCTCAGAAATAGGAAATTTGTCCAAGGAGATTAGGAAGTTTGCTAGCAGAGAAAAGAGAGCAAAGATAGACTTGTTCATTGAGAAATAGGGACCCAGCTCTGGTGTTCTGTCCCTGTTATAAACACTTAGGTCTGGTAACAGTCCTTATTTCCTGGGTTTGTCTTTCACATGAACTGCAGGCCTGTGGAGTGGGACTCACGTGCTTTTATGCGTTGCGTTCATTTCGGTGCAGGCTGGAGTGCTGCGGTGTTTGAGGAGTTTGTTGTGCAGTCCTGCAAGGTGTGCTGGGCACACCGTACAGAATTACAGTGCAGGGCACCTGCCTCTTTCGTCCCAGTGCAATACAAGGCTGTGAAATTCAAAGTTATTAAGCGCAGTAACTGATGTAGTACATGGAAATGATTCACTGTCTCTTTTTCTTACAGTCATCCTATTATTGTACTAAAATAAAGGTTTGGTTTCACCTACATCTTCCTAAGCGTGTTTTGTTGATGTGCCTGAGGGTGTTCCATGGTCCCATTAATTTGGGGAAATCTGCACGTCGTGGGCATTGCTCTTGTTCCACACAATGCTATTCATTTTTTAAAAGATTGCATTTACTCATTTTTAGAGAGAGGGGAAAGGAGAGAGCAAGAAAGGGAGAGAAACACTGATTGATTGCCTCTTGCATGCCCTGACCTGGGGGTCTGTGTAGCCTGTAACTCACATGTGTCCGGACCGGGAATCAAACCAGCAGCCTTTTGGTTTGCAGGATGACGCCCAACCCACTGAGCCACACCAGCCAGGGCAAAATGCTCATCATTGTAAAAGTCTTGGGAAAATCTTACACTGAGTTAATTTTCTGAGCTCTACTTAATTAGGTGTTTCTCAGGCTAATTTGAATACAGAACATGGAACTTGGAGTTTTCCCTGTCAAGTAATAACCATTGACAAAGTTCTTCAGGAAACGTGGAGTTAAATGGACCCTGTTGCTTTTTATTTCATGGAATATGAATAATTCATATTGGCTGCCATTCCGTGCACCTAGAAAACATCTTCCCCACTGCTTTTCCATAAGAAAGCTTGAGGGTTTTTGGAGGAAGAAAGAGCTCTAACCAAGAAGCTTATCTGATTATGGTATTATCGCTTAGAGTCTCCTACTTAATAACACTGTTAATGTTTCAGTGCGAATCCATTGCAAGTGTGTGAGTATACTGGTCTCGGCTGCCTACCTCTTCCAAGGACTATCCTGGTTGGCCAGTCCAGGAAAATAAGCTGGGTCAGCTGTCACACCCCGCCAAATGAAAAAAGACAGCTAGCTGCCTAGACTGCAGTTGGAAAGAAAGGTCAATCAATATATTACCTTTCCTCCGTGTGTTCCTTGCCTGCCGGCTGAGCTGTGCCTCCTCAGTAGTGGCGGTAATCTCTTCTGCTAAATTTTATTTTAACCTTGCAAATAGGTTAAAGGAAGGGCACAGTTAATAATGTCTTCTCTCATATACCTCTGAGCATATTATTTGGGCAGAACCGTGCTCCTCCTTTCCCCTAGCTCTGAACACTCCTGCAGACAGAGATTTATGCAAGTAGCTGGCTTTATTTATTGTGGGAATTTCTCCTAGAGCTCTGTCATGCTCTTGCACAAAAACATTTTTGTGACTTTTTGACAGTGGCTGGGGCCTGTGTGAAATAGGGGGTTTTCAAAACATTTCTCAGTCAATATGTTTACTCTACTTCACCAGCCATGCAGTGTGATACGGTGCGTCACCAATACTTGAAATGGTCTGCAACAGGAGGTCAGAATGGGGCATAGATTTTCTAACACAGCATGTTAGATGAAATGATTTTGTGTACTTTGAAGTGGAAAATTCAATCAGGATTTTCCACACTTTTTAGTTAAAGCAACACTGTTATTTATTGATGAAAGGTGGACTGAGGAAAAATGCAGAACGCAAGCACAGTGGACAAGTCTAGCATTATTCCTGGCCGTAGCAAGAAATGCTGTGTCTCTTGTAATTTAATGAAAGCTACACGAGATAAAAAGGGTCCGCTTAACATACACCCTATAGAATGTTTGGAACATATTCCAACTTGTTTAGCATGTGTGTGGATAAAGTGGAATCGGGCTTTTTCAGAGGTTTGTTTTTCATTGCGCTGGACACCATGCCTGATAAAGGGCAATTACAGCTGTCTGGGTCATCTGCTTTGGCTTAGTTTTAAAGTAGCGGAGCTCATTTAAAAAGCAGCTGGGAGTATCAATAAGGAATTCAAGGGTAGATTCTCTAAGCTTGCATTCAAGTAGGCTTAGAGAATATTTAAATGTATTACTAGTTTTTATCTGCCTTTTGGTGCACAGAAGACACATTAGCATAATTACCTATCATGTAGATGAACACTTTATACTTTCAAATTGTAAAACTTTATTTAGGATTGCAGTGTCAGGTTTGCGCATGAATATTTAAGATAGCATAATAACCTAATATTCGCATGCTCAATGTGCACAATCACTTTTCTAGGTAGTCTAGGTGTATTATTTAATCCACATCCAAACTATGAGTTCTTACTCAGTAATTTCCAGTGAGGGAAGAAAGCCGTAGGAAGATAAGTCATTTGCCCAGGGCTGTACTCCTAACCCAGACTTCTGGGCCCCCCGCTTTGCGGCCTCCCTGTGGCTCTGTCCCCTCAACACATTCATCTGGTGGGCCTGAGGACTACGAGGGTTAGCAACTTAATTCTATGAGTTAGCGTACAGTGTTTAACACATAGGATTTTTATGTTTAGATAAAAGAGACATAAAATCCCTTATCTTTGGAACCTAAAGTAATTGAACTCATAAAAACAGAGGAATGGCAGTCACCAGGGGGGTGGAGTGGGGAGAGGGGACAGGTATTGTTTAAGGGTACGTACTTGCCACTGGTGGCGAGTAAGTCCCGGAGATGGAGTACTCGGCACAGCGATTATAGACCTCGGAACTGTATTGCAAACATTTAACTTGCTAAGAGACTAGATCTTGATTGTTCTCACTACTAGCAGAAATGATGATTGTGTAACATAATAAATAGAGGTGTTACTTAACACTACAATGGCAGTCATGTTGCATTATAAATGTATCATATCACTATGTTGTATACCTTAAACCTGTGCAGTGTTATATGCCAATCATATCTCAGTTAAAAATGATGTCATTTTTTAGTAGTCTGTTTTACTTAGTTACTGTTTTTTTTCTGATTGATATATAATTCAATTCAGTGTGATTCAGCTTGCTTTATCTATTTTTTAAACTAGTATTTAAAGTGACAGAACTATTTAAAACCATTAGCTCAAATCCATGAACTTGTCTGAATAGCGAGGCTTTGAAAGATAGTTTAGGCTGCCTATAGCTTTGTATTCTTTGCTGTTCTATAGGTGATTAACCCTCTTTGTCCGTATTATTTTATAGTAGCATCAGTTTTTTCTGTTTTTCTTTTTAAACTTTTATTCTGTAGGCAGTGAGTGCAGAATCAGCCATCAGTGTCAGGCATCCAAGGCGACCCAGTGTCGTTCAGTGTGTGGACACACAGCTTCTGGGACGTAACAGCAGTC
>PVKM010045991.1:0-11826 GCA_004027735.1 Carollia perspicillata
CCCCCCACCCGTCCCCGCCACTGTCCTAACCCCGTGAACGCAGACTGAGATCATGTGAACATTTTTGATAACTGTCAAATACAGTTGATTTGTGGCTTTTAAAGTTTGAATCAGTCATTACCTTTCATTTGCCTAAAATATTCCATAACAAATATTTCAAATGTCATAACACATCCTAAAAAGACGACTTTGACCATTTTCTTTTGCTGGTTCTATTTGGGAATATCCAAGGGGAAACATTCAGACCCATAATCAAAAGGAAATTTTAATGGATCATTTTTAAAAATCTTCTTTCATCATTCTTACCCTCCCCAGTCTTCTGTAAAAAGAACATTCTTTTGTTACTGGTTTTTAATTAAATTACTGTGGGGTATTTGTGTTTTTGTTACTATTTACTCACTTGAAGGACAGAGAGGCGACACCCCAAACTTCAGTGATAACACCTTTTCCCGTCTCCTCTCCGCCCGCCCCCCTCAGCTGACCCCAGCACCCGGCCCTGCACCGCGGCGGCCACCAGGCTGCACGCTGTGCCCGCTCTTCCAGCCACAGCACAGATGGACACGCGTCTGGCCCAACTCTGCGCCCCCTTGTCTGCAGCACGTGACACTCGGGCTCCGCCCCACGCCTCAGTAGCACCCCCGCGGCGCCCAGACACGGGACAGGGATGCTGGGGAACCCCCACCTCCGCACACACTGCAGATGGAGGTCAGCGCTGGTAGCTCTGCGGCGGCAGGGCAGCGGGACGGGCTGCTGGCGGCTCCCTGAATTCTGGCAGACGGCTCGCCAGCAGTCCGAGAAACCGCCTCTCGAAACTCTCAGGATTTGAAACGCCTTGCCACGCCTCAGAAAGGCCAAGTGGCCACAGCACAGCCAGGGACACCCACTTCAAAGAGAGCAAGAATTAGCCCAAGTGCTGTGACTGGTTTTGGGGAGTGGCAGATCTCAGGAAACTTTCTGTGACTTACAAACTATAAAAACCCCACAACATGCTAGGAAGTTTGAAGGATGGCAAAGACGGGAGAGCATCAAACCACCACCAAGAGCCAGAAGCCCCAGAGCCGTCTGCATGCCAGAAACGCTTCCGTCCACCAAGAGCAGCACCGCATCAGAGCGCCGGCGGAGAGGAGTCAGAAACGGCTCTCTGGGGAAGCACGGGGGACCCTGTAAGTGCTGGTGGAGGCCTGGGTGGCGGGGCCGTGCCGCGGTGCTCCGCAGGTGAGGAGGAGGGGCTTGACGCCACCTGCGCCGCAGTCCCCCAGCACCACCCCACCCTACCCCAGTCGCCACCACAGACTGGACGCAAAGCCTCAGCGCTCGACACACAAGCACGTGGAGACAAAGACAGATGGGGGCTTCGCTCACGTCCTCCCCGGGCACGGCACTGCGAAGGCACCGAGTGTCCAACTTACGTCTGAGCCCACGCTTCTCCCGGTGCTCTGCAGCACAGGCTTGGCCACAGAAAGTTTTCCATTCCCTGGGCTACTGGCCACAGGGGCCGGCACCACACTGATCACGTGGTTCGGGAGCTGCGCGGCTCCCCCGGCGACGGCCAGGACGGGCTGGGGAGAGGGCAGGACCCCGGGCGCCTGCAGCTGGACCACAGCGGGCTGAGACAGCACCACGGTCTGACCTGCGGAGAGAAGGGACGGGGGTCAGAGGAAGCTCAGCTCTGCAGCGGGCGGCCTGGTCTGCAGGTGCAGCGGCGGGGAGGGTACGGAGCGGCCCGGCCGCAACACCGGCTCCCGGCGACCCCTGCGGCACCGTCCCCTCCTGTGGGAGCGCTCAGTGCGCTTGCCTGTGTCTGGTCTCGGCACACACGCACCAAGTTTGCTAAGTTGTGCAGAGACCTCTCTGCGTGTGGCAGTGCCCTGTGAGACGTGTCAGGGCTAAAAGGATTTTTCACATTACAGACCTTTCTACTGACGCAGAGAGCCGTACACGTATTTCGAATTAGTGGGACTTAGAAACACCACACTGAAACACATGAACAGAGATTCCTTAACGCGGTGCACGAAGAGCACAGGGCTGCAAACAGCGAGGGCGTGAAGCCACCGGAGACGAGCTCTTAGCTGACAAGCGCAGGAAGCGTAAACTTGTGATTTCAGGTAGTGTGCAGAGACTACCAACTCCCCGCCCCCAAGGACGGCCCAGAAATCTTCTCTTTGTCTTCACACGTCGCCCTGGTTTAAAATCACGCCCCTCTGAGCAGAGGGTGTCAAAATCCTCAAGGAGACAGCTAACGCGCCACGCCCATCTGAGAAACACGGCGGGCTGGCCGAGCAGCCTCGCCAGGTCCTCAGGGCTGCGGAGCCTGCCCGGCAACACGAAGGCACTGCCGCGCGGGCAGCCAGAACTTCATCTATGTTCATGATTTGTCTTTAAGGGGAAAAGGGTTGTACTTTCAGACAGTGTAACACGAGCCACATGAAACTGAGCTCCGTACTTCAAAGCATCGAGGAAAATGAAAAATCAAAATAACGCTTTAGAACACCTGTGAGTTAACATCTGTCTCAGCTTAAGAAATCACTTCCCTGAAGTCAAAGTATAGTTTCAGACGGCCTCCAAAGCCTGCTGAAAGTAACAGAATTGAACAGTGTTTCGTCCCACGTAACTTAGTAAATTAGCAGAAAAGATGTAAGAGTAATTTCGCGGATTTGTAGTATGTACCATTTACTTGAGCATAAATGATCACTAAACATTTTCCTTTAAATAACTTCTTTTGTGAAATAAAAACACGAAACGAGCAAACAACTCATAAGCTGATAAAAATACGCTTAGGCCAACTATGCAAGTACGAGTAACACACAAACAGCATGTGGCCACACGTGAGACCTCCTGACAACTAAGAAATCGCGGTCGGTCTGGCCCCGAAAGACTGTGCTCGTCCTGACACGAAACTCGCCCAGGCCCCCAGCCTCTGCCAGGCTGTTTTCCTGTCGCGAGCACCACGTGACCCGGCGGCTGTGACCGTCCTTTGGTTTCTATGGACTGAGAAACGTGTGTCAAGAGGAGGCTGTTAAGGGCATCGTGATGCTTGCAAACGAGCCTGCTGTCCGTCGCCCAGGAGCGGAGCCACAGAATCCGAGACCAGCAGTCGAGACCCACGGAAACACGCACGGGCCGCGTCCCCCCAGGGTCCCCGCCCACAGGGGGGCCACAGGTGCCGCCCCCCACGAGGGCGTACTGGGAGCAGCGTTCCACGTCCTCTAACTGTAAAAACTACAACGAAAAGACCCCCAGAAACGAGCACTGCTCCACGAGTCTTGGGACCCCCGCTAAGAACACAGAGTGTGGTCGCTACGGAAACCCACGTAGCTCGGAAGGCCGGAGCCTCCTCCCAGCCTGGTCACACAGGCTTGCAGAAGTGGCTGGTGGCCCTGGAAGGCTTGGTCCTATTTCTCAGAAGTAATGCAGAAACGCGTGGCCACCACTGCCGAGCTCGCACCACCTCCCTGCGGCCAGGAGGGGAAGCCCCTCAAGGTCTGGGGCCCACGTGGCTCTGCGTCCAGCCAGCCTCCCCCGCCTCCTGGTCTCCGCAGGGCACGTCTCGCCCTTCCCCCACAGGGCCTGCCCAGCCGCCCTCGGATCAGCCCGCATCCAAGCTGAGGATCAAGACAGGATGGGGGAACCCGACTAAATTTCTGTTCAGTGTCTTCGAGGAAGAAGAAAACCTCCCTGTGACTCGCTCTTCACGGACCTGCTCCTCGACCCCAAACTGCAAGGACAGGACTATGGGGGCCCAGCCAGTCAGCAGCTGACTCGGTCACTGCGGCTCCTGAGGGGGACACATGGAGAGGGACACACCACAGGCTGTGTGTCTGTCTGGCACGTCCACCATCCTCTAGGACGTCACCCGCAAGTCCCCTGACAGGGCACGGCTGAGTGCAACGCTGGCCGCCGCCGACCCAGGATGACTCCCTGCTGCGTCATCCAACTGTCTCCTCCGATCGGAAACAACGCACGAAACGCTTCCTGAGGCCCGGTGTCGCTGGAGGGCTCTGGGAAGGTCACCTCTCTGCGCCCTGATTTTCTCACCTAGGAAACGAAGGTGGTGCCTGCACGCTCTTCAGAGTGGAGGGAAGGGTCAGATAAGCCGGCGCGTGGAAGCGCTTGGACCAGAGTCTGGCGCAGACCCTGACACGGAGCAGAAACATGAACGTGCGCACTGCCACTGCCGCCCAGCTACCCGGGAGCTTCCACAGGGCGCCGTGTCTGTCACCAGTGCGTTCCTTCCCACAGGCACCGCATTCGGCTATTTGCACACACTTGCTGACCCCCAACTCCTGAGACCAGCGGCCACCCTCCGGGAGGCCACGGCAATCCAGCACCCGGGCCACACCCACCCTCGGAGCCAGACCCCACGGCTCAAGGCCTGGCCCTGCCTGTCGCCCAGAGCGCCCTGAGCCAGCGTCCACCTCTGCCCTCCACTCCTGTGAGCGGCACCATCCTCTACGCAGAAAGCGCAGGAGGGGACCCCGTCCTCTCTGTCCCCATTCCCTTCCGCGCCATCCAGGCACTAAGCCCTGGGATGCTGCCCCAGCCTCCGTCGGGGCCACCAGCACCACACGCACTGTCTTACGGGTGCACGGGTCGTAGATGCGCAAATGGCAGGAGCTGCGCCGGGCAGACAGAACGGCATCGCTAAGAAACCAGGGAAAACAAGGTCATTCAGGGACCACGCCAGATCAGCCGGGCTGGAAACGGCGTTTGTAGAAGGGGTGACACCACGACGCAAAGAGAGAGCGCTACACTGGGCCAAGCCAGGACGGGCGGGAGACCGGCAGCCGCCTCCTCCGAGAACGACCTCCCGGCCCCAGTGGGAACCGCTCATTGTGGCTGCGGTGCAGGTCGTGGACGGCAGAGTGCCTCCCTGCACCGCCCTCCTCCTGCCCCCTCCATGTGAACGGGAGACGCGCCTCCCCTCCGTCCGTCAGGAGAAGCCCCGCTCGGGGACGGCCCTGTGAGGGCGCACACGCTCCCCTGCAGATGCTGGGAACGCACGCACGCCTGCGTGGCGTGACTCCGGTCTCTGAGGCCGGAGCACTGCCCGGGAAGGACAGCGTGCCTCCTCACCACAGGCAGCCCCCGCCCCCATCCCCCGCACTCCCGCCGCTGCGGACCGCCGGGGGCAAACCCTCCGCACAGCCTCCGCTTTGTGCGCGGCCGAGCGGGCGTTGAGCCTTCACGCCCGACGCCTGTTCTGCAGCTTGTGGGAACTGCAGTGGGTCCTTCCCAAGTTCACGCTCTCAGCCTCGGGGAGTCACAGGTCCTTCGGAGACCCTGACGATGGGGCTGGAGACCGTCCCTAAAGGCCCGCATGTGGACACACGCCAAGTCGCGCATTTCCCGTGGAGAGGCTGGCCAACACTGCACCATCACTCCGGACCCCAAGAACACTGCTGCACCAGAGAGAATCCCAGCGCCAGGGCAGGCACCGCGGGCGCATCTGCATCCATCCTGCCTCCCTGGCCTCCTCTGGTCAACGCCGCGCTGCCTGCGACCCGGGACACCACAGACCGACCCAGACCCTGCAGTCCAGGGAAACGAGCTAACACCCCAGAGCGGGACAGACAGCCCTAAAAGCAAACGCCACACTGTGTTGAGGGACAGCCTGTACCCCAGCGACACCCCGTCCCCCTGGGCCCTGGCCACTACACCCAGGCAGGTTCCTGGACTCTGGGGCACACGCACCAGCACCAGAGCAGTGACAAGCACCTGCCAGAGCAGCCACCTGGGCCAGGCCTCCACCAGATCCTCGCAGAATGGAGTCCACGTGGCCCCCTGGTGGACGGCACGCAGAAACGCACATGGACCGAGCGAGATGAAGACGGGCTTTGGAGTCCCAAAGCCACTCCAGGCCACGTTTGGGCCCCAGAGAGTGAGAGCCTGGTTCCATGGCCAAAACACACCTACAAGACCTGAAACGGACCGTACTGTTTAAACACTGACCTCTCTTTAACAACAAAGTCCACAGACACAAAAATCTAAGGATAAAATGTTACCAAGAAAGTTTCCCTGGGCTGCTTCTTCATCACGAGTGGTCGTGCAAACCACAAGCCTCTCGTAACTGACCCTGTGAGGAAACAGGCGTGTCGGCATGAACGGTCTCAGAGCTCCCCCCTGCTGGGACAGGGACAAGGTGTCTGTCCTCCGCCACGTCCCAGAGCCAAGAACAGCTCCTGACACGTGGCATGGACGCCGTGAGTTCTGCACAAAGTGGAGCAAATCATGTGGCCCTGGCCGCGAGCCAGGCACACGCAGCCCCACGCTGCATGCAGTACCTTTGGTGGGTGCAGGGCGGATGCCAATCGCTGGCTGCTGCTTTGCCACGGGAACCAGCGTGGGCAGGGCCTGGATGATGATGGCTTTCACGGGAACGCTGGGGTTTGTCTGAGGCTTGGGTGCTGCTGGAAGCAGCAAAGGCTTGGGCTGAATCGAAGGTTTTGAATTTGTCTGAAGTTTTTTCTTCGGAGTCAGTCCATTTTCTAGAGAAAAACCAAACCACAAATCAATCTGAGGACAAGTAAGCGATCATAGGAAACAGATTCTGTTTACACCTTTCTCTACACTTGGACTGCCGAAGCACGTTATGCTGAGGTTGCCTTGAGCTCTGAGTGACCACCTTCCGCTAAGCTGAAGCACGGCGGCTGCAGGCCTCGGCGGACTGAAGAACAGCCCTCAGTCCGGGGCTCTCCCTGTTTTCGCTGAGGTGGTACCTGACACGTGACGTTCTATCAGCTTCAGGAGCGTGACATGATGGCTCAACGTATGCATCACAAAACGATCGTCACAGTAAGTCTAGTTAACACCTGTCACGTATAGTTACAAGCTATTTTTCTTGTCACCAGAACTTTTAAAATCTGCTCCCCTGGCAACTTTCAAATTTGCAAGACAATGTCAGCAAGTGGGTATTGCCGTGGCTCGATCACATCCCCGTGGGTCAAGGCCTTCCTCTCGGGCTGAGCCACAGACTTGGAGAGGGCGCGTGGGGAGGGCATGGGCCCTGGAAAGCGGCACAGCCCAGCCTCCAGCATCGTGAGGTGACAGAGGCCACCACCCCGAGGCCCTCACAGCCAGGACCCTCCCCTCGGGGGGCAGGGCCTGAGTCCCCTGAAGCCCTTCCACCTTTACAGACAGAGAGGACAAGAAGGGGACATCCTCCCCACACTGGTACTCCGTGGCCGGCAGGCCCAGCAACCCACATGAACCCCCATGTCTGCTTCTGAGACAGGGAATGGGAGCCTGCGCTAGGACAGAAGTGACGCCGTCGGGAGAGGGGACAGTACCGGCTTTGCTCCTGGGACTGGGGACGGGCTTGTCCTCCTTCGGAGGCTCGGCCGCGCAGGGGCTGCGGGGACTGTCTCCGTAGAGGGAGAGGGGAGACATCTGGGAGGCGGGAGACAGATCCAGCTCCTCCTGCAGCGAAATCCAACACAGGCTCATGTAGAAGAGCACCACCCCGAGCAGAAAGCCGCTCAGAAAGAGAGGCAGACCCAGAGAGCGACAGTGGAAACTTCGAGACAGGCCCAGGCAAAGGTGTGAGGCGCCAGAAACTTTATGCATCAAGTACCAAGACACTGCGGCTGAACCAAGCCTCCTCGTCAGCACAAAAGAAAAACAACCTTGAGAGCCAGGTCTGCCCGTCCATCACCAACCTGCTTCTACTCTCCTCCCAACAAACTCTGCATCTCACTTGGTTCCTGGCCCTGCAAACAGCCAGCACATTGTGAAGCCACAGTGGAGACACCAGAACCCTCTCCCCACAAACGCTTGCTCAGCCCCACACGACCCTCCCAACGAGTGACCCCGCTGCTGCACCTGCTCCTGCACCCGCTCCTGCCTGCTAGCTCGGCCCCTCGCCCGGTGTCTGAGAGACGGGCGCACACGGAAAGGAGTGGGCTGCTTTCTCCTGACGAGCGAGCTCACAACTCAGGTGCGGAAGGCAGTACTCCCACTCCCAAAAGACCTTCACCACACAGGGGCCCTGTCTTGTTCTGACAGAACAAAGAAAGCCGCCCTAGCACGCCCCGGCATTTCTGCCTGGGAGAAAGCGATGTTCCATGTTACAGCGAACGGGTGCCTTCAGTTTGCAGGGTCACTGAAGAAGTTTGCGGGGTCACTGAAGAGCGCGGGGAGAGCGAGGGCTCACACTCGGCTTGCCCCCCGAGTCAAAGCGGCCCGGAAGCCACCCGGGGAGCTGTGCAGACTGAAGCGGCAACAGTGAAGACACTTTGTAACAAAGTTAAAGGATACAGAGTAATGAGAGCGATGGGTTACCACCTATTACAAAGTAGGAAACCCTAAGTCCCTACCAGAATAAACACAGAAAACCTGATGAGAAAGAGGGTGTTTTTACACAGTTTTAAAGCACCTGCTTTATTTTTGTACTCATGGCAAAGGGAGCCCGGGCAACTTCACAGCGGAAGGGGCTGGTAGACAGCCGCCGACCCGGGGGCCCCGTGGCATCTTCAGCCACGGCACAGCACCTCGTCCAAAGCCCAGGACAGAGGCAGGCAGTCCTCTCCAGCTGCACGCCCGACTCCAACCCTGACACACGGGGAAAGCCCCTCGGAGGGGCCGTCTGCACCCTCGCCAGTCTCTGCTCCACCAAGTGACAAGGTCTCAAGAGTCGGGAAGGACGAGCGGCTTCACGTGAAGAGGGCCGAGGGACAAGCACACGTCGGGGACGTCGGTGGTCGACAGGCACGAGGAGGGGAGCTGAGGGTTGGATGAGTCACGGGCCCCTGCGTACTTCCCAATTTTGACGGTGACAGTGTGGCCACCTGAGACACGTCCTTGCTTGTGGGAAACAGACACTGAGGTACTGGGGGTGGCCGGGCACCAGCTGGCATCTTACTCCCAAATGGCCCCGGGAAAAAGTTCTTTATGATGTGCTTGTAACATTTCTGTAAGTTTGAGATTGTCCCAAATTTTTAAAAAATTAATAGAAGAAAACAAGGATAAAAATACCATAACCTCTGAGTGGTGAAAAACTCTCCTTCGAGTGAAACAAGAGCAATAAAAGACCAATAATTTGGCTGTTTAAAAAAACAGTACGCCTGAAGAAAACAGGCAGCAGAAATAAAGCTTAAAGACAAGCGACAAACGGGAGGCAACCCGCCAGCGCCCTACCGCACGACGCTGGACAAACAGCCCCTCCGCGTAATAAAACGCGTTCAAACACGCAGGACAGGAAGGCCGCCACCCGACTGCGGAGAGGCGGACAGATGCCGGATGGACGGCGCTCGCTCAGCGCCCTCCAGAGGAGACTCCGGAAGGCGAGCCGCCCGGTCGGTCCCCAGGGCCACGCGAAAGGCCGCGGGGCAGACCCGCAGCGGAAGGGGCCTTGGCGCCCGCAAAGGCGGGAGGGGGAGCGAGAGTGGGAAGCGCGACTCCGCCCCCTGGCGGCGGCGGCAGGGGAGGCACCGGGGTTGGGGTGAAGGACCAGTGACCAGACCAACTGGGGACCCAAGGCCTCTCTGCGGAGGAAGCTGTGGGCCGTGGGAGCAGAGCCGTGACTGCGCCACCGACCCGGGCAGGGTGGGGACTCCCGGGGACTCCCGGGGACTCCCGGAGACTCGGGGCCCAGGAGGCCGTGGGGCTTCCCGCGTCGCTCCGCGCCCGCACCCTCACCCTTTCCTAGCCTCCGGCTGGCCCTGACCGGAGCTGCTGACCGATCTAGACGCCCCGCATTCTTGGCTGAGGCTCAGCACCCGACCCTCTCGCCGTGGCCTCCGTCCTCCCCTCCTCCGAGGAGGCACGAGGGAGGCAGGGAGCGAGGACAGCGACGGACGGGAGACTCCGAGTCCTGCGGAGGGGATCCCCGAAAGGCCGTGCCTCCCCGCACCGCCGTCCAGCCCGCCCAGAGGCTGCTACTCACAGGGACGTGCTGGGTGGGCGAGGCCGAGTCCACGGACTGCGGAGACGACAGCGAGCAGCTGCAGGAGGCTGGCGAGAGGAGCTGGGGCTCCGCCTTGACTGGTGAGCCTGAAACACACAGAGCACAGGTTTGCTGCTGGGCAGCTCCGACGCTGGGCCGCACGACGGGCGGGGGGCACGTGCTCTTCAAGCCCTGGGGCGGCGGGGCGCCCCTCCACCGTGCAGGGTGGACCAGGGAGGCGGCTGCCACAGACCAGCACAGGTGCGGGCCGCTCACTTCTGCCCTGATGCTGTGCAGAGCTGGGGAGAAATCGGGAGGGCTGTGCGGGGAGCAGGACGAGCCGGCTGAGGGGCAAGGGCAGGGGGAGGCACTGTCCTGCTCCGCAGACTCAAGCCACATGCGAAAATGATGGACTGACAAAAAGTAACTTTGAAAAGTGTAACAGGAAAGAATTATTCTGGAAAGCGTTTTTGGCAGTACAGTTAAAACTCACAAAAATATCGTGTCTTTAGAGCTGTTGGTATATTTATAATAATTTACTGAGCAGCCTCCAGGGTATGGGACTGATAAGGGGGAGCAAGTCTGTGTCTCCCCAACACAGCAGCAAAAGTCCTGGTGATCCCTGAGGGTCTAGCAGGGGTCCTGCCACCCCGCCCACATCAGAGTCTCAGGGCGAGGGACCCCTGCTCGGGGTGCTGTGGGAACTCTCGTCTGCGCCGCACACCCCACGTGAGCCTCGCCAGACACCACACTGGGAGGAGGCCGAGCGACAGGGAAAGGCCCCTCGCAGGCATCTCGTGGGCCGTCCTCGTGTCTGCAGGTCATCCAGGCCAGGAGGCCGACAGGCGAGGCAGGAAACCTTAGGAGAACTCTGGCCCCGAGGCTACCCCAGCCTGCAAGGCCCCCAGCCGGGTCCACACATCCCCGGCAGACAGACGCCACTCCAGGTGCGCCCTGTCCTCTCCCCAACCCCCAGGCTCTGGGAGCATAAAACGGAGGGTGTTCCAAGCCACTAAACTTATTGCACAACTGTAGTGACCAGAACACGGCCTTGTGCAGCCCCAGTGCCCCGAGGAAAGACAGGCAGTGAGCAAGACACACAAACACACAAAATGGAGGGACGAGGAAGTGCGGGGTGGGGACCGCCGTTTATCCGCCCTCCGCCCCAGCTCTGAGCCCACCGCCTGCAGGCTGAGATCCCAATCACGCGCAGGCCCCGCTGGCCACTGCGAGGGCCTGTCCGCAGGGACCCCGGAAGGAGGCCAACTGTGGGGAGGAGGGGAGGAGGGTTTCTCATCCTGCGTCAGCCTCACGGGAAGTGACAGCTCACACAGGTGCCAGCGTCTGTCTGCGCAGGCTTGCCCCTCCCCAGCAGGGGGCGCCCCTCAGAGCACCGACCACGGCCCCAGCCCTGCGCTGAGTTCCAAGGTTCAGGTGACCCCAAGTTCTTTCCCGGATTCCCCAAGTCTGCCTGGTTCTCGGGCTGCTCTCTTACAGAGGTATTATACACAAGTGAGAACCAGTGTGTCTGACGTGAATGCTTTACTCACGTATGTGACCGAAACAAGTATGAAAGTCTTATCTCGCCCCGACAAGAATTTTCTGTGGGCGCCGCCACACCGGAAGCAGGATATACAGCCCCTGGAGTTTCCACCCACCAGGCAGCCCAACAGCCCCACTTCCCGTGGCTATGACCAAACTACAAAATAAGATGGACCCTCTTGGAGTTTTTCTGGTGACAACAGACCCTTACCTGTGCAGAGCTGGCTGCTGAGATCCCACGTGCCTGTCTCCCATGGCATCAAATCCAAATCAAAATCAAGGCTATCGAAATTGCTTGCCTGTAGGTGTCAGATCAGCAAAGAATATTAGAAGAATAAAATACATGCCCCTAGACATCAGACTATCAGATGCCATTTGCCATAGACAACACAGTCGCTGTCACC
>PVKM010045992.1:0-11818 GCA_004027735.1 Carollia perspicillata
TCAAGTGAAATGATGTGTCATGAAACTAATTTTACCATTGGCTGATTGATAGAAACAAGAGTTAAGTTCCTACTGCTTATTTCTAGTCACAAAAACATCTCTGAACTTCTAAATAAAGACCCAAAACACTTCTGATATTATACATTAAAATAAATGTGAGATACACATACACTTAAGAAAGACTAATAAAACAGGTAAAATCATTACTTTCCACCTCACTTACTCCAGTTCAGGAGCACAAGTGGCCAGAACCATTCCTGGAAGCTCGAGGCGCCAGGTGGAGCCACCCCCTGGACAGGACGCCACGCTCCACCTCCAGGTACACGCACACACAGGACCCTGTATTCACGCATACTGGGACGATTTAGACATGACAGTTAGCTTGATGTGCACATATGTGGGATGTAGGAGTAAACAGCAGTACCCAGAGAAACCCACGCAGACGCGGCGGGGACGGGTAAACCCCACGTGGGCAGCGGCCCCAGTCAGGGATCCGCTGTTTACCCCCTCGACATCACGATGACGTGGTGTTGAGCACAGCGGGGCTATTCCAGGGCCTGCGGTATCTGACGGCCTGCCATCAGATGCGTACCTGTTTGTGAGGGCTGTGCCTTCTTGCGATATTGAACCTTTTAGGAATATATAACGTTCTTCTTTGCCTCTGGTAAGATTTTTAGATTTAAAGTCCATTTTCTTCTGATATAAGTGTACCCAGCCCTGCTCTCTTGCTTGCCATTTGCATTATCTTTTCCCATCTTTGTCACTTTTCAATCCATCCTCTTTTCCAGACTCGCAGTGTCTTGCCCGCGCCCCCTACTGATAATATCTGACATTACACCATCTGGCATAGAGAGATTTGCAAGGTTCTGGTCAGCTTCAGTATCACAGTGCAGAGCAAAGAAGAGGAAAATTTGAGAAAAGAGGCAATAAATCAATCATGGGAATACCCCCCCAAATTTTAACAGCATTAAAAAGAGGTCTTTCCTTAAAAAACTGAGTTCTGGAAGTGGGCAAAAGTCCAAGCAAGGCCTCATCGGATGCTAGAATCCGCACAGTAAAAATAAAACATTGGTAGTAAAACCAGCAGCTCCCAGGCAGGTGCCGTGAGTAACAGATTGCGTATCCTAGTTCACTTAATCCTCACAAAATAATCCAACGGGGTAGGTAGCATTATTCCCCCCATTTTAGAAAGCAGAAGCTGTGGGTGAGAGAGGTTCATGAAATACTTTGTTCCGAAAACACACAGCAGCTGCCATTCAGATACAGGTGGTCTTGATATTATGCCCTCCAGCAAGGAGCGTCTAATCACTACCAGAGCATCCGTACAATGGGGAGCTTGTCGCGTCTCAAGGAAGCCCCGGCCCCTCTGGATAGCTCTGCCTGTTGGAACCCTCTCCCTTCGGCCCCCATGGAGGGCACGAGCTCCCGACCGAGCTCGAGTTTTCTCTCCCCTTTCGCACCGGGGTAGGAAGGCGGTGCAGTTCTCCACGGTTGGTCTTCCCAGGGCAGGGCCCCACTGCCTGCCTCTGCCTTCCCAGGATCTAGCCCGGCAGGTCAGATCATTTCTCTGAGCCTTGGTTCTCCCCTTCCGGCGCCAAAATATATGTCTAACGGGGTTTCTGTGGGCATTCAATAAAACGCAGTATGAGAAAGTGCCTAGCACAGTGTTTGACTCCATTGAGAAGGGGAGAAATCCGGTCTAGTCCACTGGCATACCGAGAAAACCTGAGGATTATTCCCAGTCCTCGTGTGGCAGAGCCAGAACAAGAACGAGAACTCAGGTTTCCTGATTCCCAAGCCTCATCTCTCCTCACATTTTAGGGCCAAAACTCGGCTTTGCTCCTCCTCCTGGAGTCAACGGTGAGCCACATCATGGGAGAGAGGGCGGCCACGCGCCCCTTCTCAAAGATCAGAGATTCTGGAATGAATCAGGGTGCCGCTCAGAGAGATACGCTGTGCCGGGATCAGCCCTTTCCCCTCGGCCGTTTTCCTGCTCTCCCTCTCTCCCTCTCCCTTTGAGGATGCTACCTCCCACAAAAGCTGAGCACACTTGCAGAGAGCTCCTAATGGCTGGTGGGGTCCCTCTGAGGACTGTTGTACATTCTCTCTAATGACACTCATTAGTCTGTCTGACATCAATACTGTTCGCAGGTTCACATGTTTAATTTAATGAGGCATTTATTTTCGGTTAGAAAACTCCCGAAGAAGCATGTTTTCTCCCGATGAGTTCAGCCGCTGAATAGATTAATGCTGGCCTTGAAATAGTTGATTAAGAAAATGTTTCTAACCAACATCTACCTCAGATACAGGCTGTGCTTATATGAACTTTGTGCTACGCTGCCTATTTCTTTAGGGAAGAAACGGGCAGAAAATCGTCACTTGGCTCTGTGGCTTGTTCCCCGAGTGCTTGCCCCGCCCCACCCCACCCCTTCCACAACCCACGCTCCCAAACCCAAGGCTATAAAAAGGCCAAGGACCCGTGCATGAGTAGGGGAGGCAAGAATGTCAGCGCTGAGCACGGAGGAGAAGTTCCCGTGTGGGGCCAGAGGCCACGAGGTGTGTTCCTGTGGCTGGAGTCAAGCTGGTCGGCCTCTGACATTCGACAGCTTCGTCGGGTTCCGTCTGACAGCATCAGTGTCCTGCATCCGGGGGGCACGGGGTAGGTATCTGTTAAATGAGCGAAGAGGATGCTCAACCCGTGGCAGCTTTTACTGTCATTCACAGAATCACGTTAACTTAGAGAGAAAAGATGCCCCACATCCTCAACACGGCCAGTCAGCGAGCCCGAGACCATGGCTCCTCAAGAAACCTCGGGATGTCTTCCTGTCGAGGGAGGAGCTCCCGGGTTCAGAGAATGTTCCGGATGGAAAGGCTCTCACAAGTGCTCCACCCAGCTTCTTAAGTTCCACAAGAGAGTGTTATGCATTCAATCTGTTGTTCCTTTTTTCCTCTTCTTCATTTTCTTTTGAGTGACTTGATCATTTGTTATCATTCCATTTTATCTTATCTGTTAACTCATTATTTATACCTCTTCTCATAGCCGCAGTGGTTTCCCTAAGATTTGCAACACATATCCTTAATTAGTCCACCTCTTTATTTCTTTTCACAGATCCAAGATTCTGTTTGATATCATATTCCTTCTGTTTAAAAACGTCCTTTAACATTTCTTAGAGTAAATCAATGAATTTCCTCAACTTTTGTTTGAGAAGTTTTTATTTCTTCTTCATTTTTTAAAACATATTTCTTCTGGTATAAAATTCTGGGTTGACAGTTTGGTTTGTTTTGTTGGTGGTGGTATTTTTTCCTTTTACCACTTCAAAAACGTCCCTCCAGTATCTCCTGGTGTGCACGGGTTCTATTGAGAAGTCCGGTCTGAGTCCTCTCTCTGCTTCTCTCTGTATAACATCCTTTCCTCTCTCTGTCTGCCTTCAGGACCTTCCCTGCCTTTTTACCTCCTGCAGTTCGAACAGGACGTGCTCAGGGCTGGGGGGGGGCGGGGGGCATTTACACTGCTTGATCGTGTCTGAGCTCCTTGGGTGGGCACTTTTTTCTATCATTGTCTTTGCGAAATTCTTGGGGATTATTTGTTCAAATGCTTTTCCACTTCACTCTCTCTCTTCTTCTGAAGTTCTAATCACACATTGACTAGGCTGTTTGATATTTTATACTGTTGTTTTGGCTGTTTTATTGTTTCTGTCTCTCTCCCCCTCCCTCCCTCCTCCCCCTTCTCCTTGTGGTTCAGTTGAAATAATTTCTACTGCCCTGTCTTCTTGTTCCCCGATCCTTCCCTTAACTATTCCAAGTCTGCTGAGGAGCCCGTGAGATGCATTCTTCATCTCGGTTGCTGTATTTTTTACTTCCAGCACTTCCATTTGATTTTTTTCCTACAGTTTCTGTTGCTCTGCTGAAATTACCCAACCACCCTTGCATGTGGTCCTTTCACGTATTAATCACAGCTATTAAAAATTCCTCATCAGATATTTTCACCATCTGTGTTATGTCTGAGTCTGGTTCTGGTGATTGCTTTGTATCTTATACGTCTCATATTTTTGTCAAAAGCCCAACTTCTTAGCTCGAGTCTGAGAAGTTTTTGTGCCTGGAAATGAGCACGTGTTTCCTTCTGCTAGGCCTTGGTGATGGGATTTGAGTCGATCCAGTCAGGAATTGGACTGGGTTTGAGATTCCTTGTTGCTATGGTTACTCACGGTGCACCTCAAAATTCAAACTCCTCACGTTTAGGGTAGAGGACGGTTTTCCAGAGCCACATCTGTTAGGAACTGTGCCTTAGGACTTCCCTTCCCATGGGCCTCAGAGAGGGTCTCTCTACACCCTCCCTCCAGCTCCTGCTCCTCCCCCAGCATCATTCTGGTCTTACCAGTAAGACAAAGCTCTGTTAGCTTGGCGGTGGGGATACTGGGGTGTGTTTTCTGCTCTGATTGAGCCTCAGGCTTAGGCCCTGCTTCCCTGCATCTCAGGCTCAGGCCTTCCCAGTTCCCCTCCCCACCTTCCCCTCTGTGGTTCTGGCCCAGGGAGTATTCCCGCCCCTCCCCAGGAAGAGGGATTCTCCTCCTCCCTTCCCCCAGCTGAGCTGGGTTCTCACCATTGCCGTAAAAGCAGGTGCTCCTGTTCCATTTGCCACTTAGACTAAGGCGTTCGTTTCAGAGGAGGGAGAGGGGAGAAAGATCCAGGCAGGATTTTTGGGACTCCCCCATGTCTGAGCCACAGTAGATGCTTGCTCAGGGCTCTTTCTGGCCTTTCCTGTGAGCCATGTCGGAGGGTCCAGAGAAAGCCGGCAAACTGGTACAGGTGCCCTGACGTGAGTGGACCTCATGCTGCCGAGAAAGCCTCACTCGGCCTTCACCAACTCAGCTCTTCACCCTGTCTTTGACAGCGCCTACCCCGGGTGACGGAGCGCCTCCGTCTGCTCTCTGCTTGCAGGTGCCTGTCTCTGCACAGAGTCTGGGTTGGTTTGCTCCTTGACCTCAGCTCTTCGATGGGCTTGAAAAGGAAAGTCATGAATTGGAGCTGGTCTAGCTCTCTCCCATTGAAGGTGCACACGTGTCCTTCCGGGCAGAGAGGACCTGAGGCTTTCGGCGCACAGCCTGATCTGTTTACCATGTGCAACCCGTGGCAGCACAAGTTCTGCCTCTGAGGCATCTGGACTCTCGTGACAGCGGCCAGGCATCTCAGGCCTCCTCCTCAGCAGGTGTCCTGTAAGTGGGACCCACCGCAGGAGGCCTGGGCTTGAGTCCCAACTCTGCCCCAATGACCTTGGACAACTCCCTCCCCACCCTGGGCCTCACTTTTCCAGGACCTCCTTCAACGGGACATTCCTCTATGTTTATGGCTGCAGCATGCCCTCCCCTGCCCAGAAATAAATACACTTAATTCATTCAAAGAACTTCTCAGAGGCCCCTCTGTGCACAGGCCCTGTGACTGGTCCCAGTCATGCAAGCATGGATGAGGCCCTGTTGATCTCAAAGGGTGACACTGTCAGCCCTGTCGGGAGGGGAACCACAGGGAGTAATGGCCACAACACAGTAGGCAAAAGGTCAGGGCAAGGTCAGCACAGGGCCCTGCAGGGCCCAGGAAAGGGACCTGGCCCAGAGTAGGTCTGCCTCAGGCCAACTGGTAGTGTGCGGGTTCTTGACTTTGTGCAGGGAAGTATTCACAACAGCAGACCAGGTGACTTTGGGAGGACGTTTACTAAAGCTGAAGGCAGTGAAACCAGGTAGGGCCTGGGACAGAAGAAGCAACAGGAGAGAGCCCAGTTGGGGCTGCTATCAGCTCACTGGGAAGCCAGAGAAAAGGCGGCCTTGGAGACAGGTTCGGGGGGTTAGCCCGAGACAAGCTGTCACTGCCCATTGCTCCCTGGTTACAGGTCTCTTGGGGACTCAGAGTTTAGGAGGGAGAAATAAAGATGCACGCCTGAGAGGGGAGGAAAGCATGAGTGAGCTCCAGAGACAGCCCACGCAGGGTCCTTGTCTTGAAGGTTCTTATCTGTTTTCCAAAGGCAGGAATTTTGGGGGAGGCCTCAGGGGAGGATCTCAACACAATATCCATCCTCTTTATGCTGACACGCCAAAACGAGATTAATTCCCCTGACTTCATCTGTCCGTCGTCCGTGAGTGTGGTCGGCACAAATGGCACTAACTGGATTTCTGCTCTCCGTCTCCCTGAGTCGGGTGCTTCACACTATTTACCCTCTGGTCTGGGAGGAGAAGAGTAGACAGTTTACTCTGAAGTCTCCTCGGTTAGGGAGATAGGATTTTGCAGTCTACTAGGTGGCTGTAAATTGCTTGGCTGTTTAACTACCTGTCTCAGTTTTTCGATTCCACTTGTCCTGACTTCCAAACCTGTCTCACACTCTCCATTTTGGGGGCTCAGGGGAGCTCCCTGGGGCTTGAGCACACCATCCCTGTGGCCTCAGCACCCAGTCCACAGCTCACCACCGGCATAGCCATGGGCAAGTCATCCCCTTCCAGGGCCTGTTGCCTCCTGCTCCATCAAATGCAGGCTTCAGCTCAATGCCACCTCCTCCAGGAAGCTTTCCTGGGCCTTATTCTAAAACAGTCACACAGTCACTTCCTTCATAGCACCTATCACTGTTAGAGATTATATGACATAGTCATCTGTACTTGGTTCTTGTCTGTATCCCCCTGATCCACACATTGCAAATTCGAATCTTTTGTTCATTCATATAATAAGTATTTATGTCTTAATCAATGTCTTAGGAGCTTGCTATTTAGCAGCGAACAAAAAGACCAACAGCAACTGATAAACAAGGCAAAAAAATAAAGTATATAAAAGACATCACATAGTGGTAAATGAAAGAAGATAAATGCATCAGAAAGGAGGAGTGAGAAGTGGGTTCAGAGAGTCGGGGTGCAATTTTATATGGGCGGTCAGGAAGGGCCTTACTGGGAAGGACTCACTGCACACAGACCACACAGACAGATGGCTGTGGGCCTTGAGTGGGCCGGGGAGAGCGCCCCAGGCCAAGGGAACCACAGGGCGGAGGAGGAAGCCTGCCGGGGGCACTCAAGGGTTGGCATGGAGTATCTGAGGCAGAGTGGGGGGGGTGGCGGGGTGCTGTTAGGGCAGGAGAGGCCACAGGGTCCTGCAGGCCCTGGAGGACTCTGGCTGGCCCTGCCCTGAGAAAGGCTGGAGCCATAGAGGGGTGAGCAGAGGAGGGATGTGGTCACACCGGCATTTTTAAAGCCTCTGTCCTGGTGCTCGATGGAAAAGAGACCACAGGGGGCAGGGGTGGAGTCCGGCAGACTGGCGGGCGGAACAACCAGGCCTGTGGGTGACAGCGGGTCTAATTCAAATGAAGGCATGAGGGTTCGAGATGAGGAAATTAAAAAACATCAGCACAGCGCCTGGCACACAGTAGGCCCTCGGGAGATGGCAGCTGTGACGGCCAGTATATGGCAGGTGTTACGGAACCCTAAATGAAATCTCTCTGCTGCCGCCCTCACCTGAATTCAGGCTCTCCCTGCCCCTCCCGGGGTTGAAAAGACAAGCCCTCAGGCTGCGCAGAGAAACCGCAGGGAGAAGTGTCTTGCACTGAAGAAAGACAAGAGGGCAAGATTATATAAGTGGTAAACCACTAACATTTTACGTGTTCGACACAAGCTTAAATTACACGCATTCAGATATTTAAGGGGAAGGTAACCTTTAAAAATGATTTTTTTTCTTGGTTAAAAAAATAGACAGTATATGAAAGGTTGGGAGGCAAAATATGTGTGTGGTGGCTTGAATTTTTCCCAAATCAAACCCGTTCTTTTTGTAATATATTCGTTTGATGGTTCTTTCAACTCGATGTAAAGCTATATTCACACAGGGGACAGGTCACGTGTTTTCTTCTGGAATGGAACTGACAGCCACATTAGGTTATTAAAAATGTGTTTTTTAAGCAGTGGAGGTAATCCTAAGAAGAAAACAAAGAAAAAGGCAGCCCCCAGGGCAAATTACCTCCAGCTATGAGAGCTGGGTTTCCTGCCTGTTAGCTTTTGATCTCAGTGAGAGGAACTGACAGGAAGCCCACTGGCAAGCAAGCGGGAGACCCCAGGGAGCTGAGACCCAGATGAGCGAGGCAAGGGCACGGTGCTGGGCTCCCTCCATCGCCCAGTTATGCCTCAGTTTCCCCAGTTGGACCAGCCTTTCTCTATGGTCCCGTCCAAATTTAAAATTTTAAATGCGCCATAGTTGGATGACAAAAATGATGGGGATGGGGGTGGATGAAGTCCTGGTGAGTCTGGGATTGCTTAGGAGCAAAGGTGAGGGGAGATGTCATCCTGTCTCCCCTACAATCCGAGTGGCAATGACTAGGGGCTGTACTTGGAAGCCAGAGCTCGCTCAACAGCCTCACACTCATCGTCGCGTCTCATCTGCCCCACAGTCCTAGCAGGTGGATTTCATTACCGTCAGTTCATAAATTCGACCCAGAGAGGCGGTGGGACCTGCCCGGGGTCACCTGCCAGAACTGGGGCTGCAGAGGCGTGGCTTCCGTGTCCCACATTCTCCACATGCCCGAGTGGGGGTCCTTGAACCGCAGGGAAAGGGGCCTGAGGTCGGTCTGCTCCTTTCTGAGGTGTCCCCAAATGCTGAGGGTGAGAGTGACTGCCAAATGGCCCTGCAGAAAGCTGGCACCTTTGTCCTAGGGGCGGGTCACAGAGCCCCTTCCTGGAGAGAACATGGAGTGGTCCCATGGGTCACCCAAAGGCTTCGCACCTGGTGAGAACTGGTTGGAGAAAGCTGCTCGGGCCTGAGACCACGAGGAGGCTTCTCGCTCTTCCCTCTGGGTCTCAGCAGGGCTGACACCCCGGCAGCCCACAGCCAGGAGGATGGCTGCCCACATCCCTCCTGTCCGGGAGCAGGGGCCCTGACAGAGGGGCTGGATCTGCCTGGAGAAGGTGGACCCTGGTTCCCGTGCCGGGAAGGTCCGAGAGGCATGCACAACCTTGGGGTCACTTTTGCGTTTGTTTCTTCTAGACTTCCTCCCCACGATGACCTGTTGGGAACCACCCTGACTGATTTCAGAACCTGTAACCCCCTCATGGCTAAGGCTGAGTGAGCGACCTTCGGACCCTAAGCCACTAAGGAGACAAAGCTTATCTCCCTGGCAGGAGCATCGCTTCTGCTCCTTTTACTTCATCCATAACTGACCCCCACGGCCTGGTTGGTTAGCCAATGATGGGTAAGATTCCCCAAGGGGGGAACGACCTAAGACAGGCACGATCACGTGAAGGGCCCAGGGAAGGACTTGGGGGGCTATGGAGAAAGGACCCTCACCCCTCAACTTTGACTTAGCCTGAGTCCTCATGTTGTCTGTGAGAAGTCTCCTAATCTCTTGGCTGCCTTACTTCCCCTGTCTGACTTAAGCCTGAAACAATGACAGAGGGTGGTGCAGCCCTGTGCTAGAAAGTGCAGACTCCTGGGTGATCAGGCCTGAAAAAGAATATATAAAATCCTGTGAAGTCTGCTTTGTGTATAATGCTCTCAATTAAATGATAAAGGTCCGAGCAGGAAATGAGTTTATTTCCCAAAGTTTTGTAGCCTTTTAGCTAACAGACCCTGACTCAGAATAAGCCCTCAGAGTTCTTTGTATGTTATCTATTGTTTGATCCTTACTGCCTGACAATGACTGATGAGCTTTACCTGTATTCCTGTGCAAAATGAACCCAATAAAAGCCCATCGAGGAAAAGACTCTTGGCTCTTCTCCTTTGAGAGATCGGTCACCTTTCCTCCCCAAGCAGATCATGTCTTGGTAGACTTATTCTCATCCGTGGCGGCCAGGGGGCCCTGTGGGTGGAGCCCCCCAAGAATGACCCATTTCAGCCAGAACCCATCATCGCAAACTCGGCGTCACCCACACGGTAGGTGTGCCGTGGGATCCGAAGCATCTTAGCCAGGCAGGGAAGCTCACCATGGCCATTTCGGGAGCCCCCAACCAGTTTCCAAATAAACCCCGTCGCTGAGGACCCACAGCTCAGACTTCACTGTTCCCTGCTCCCACCTGCGCAGGTCGGAGGGCAGTGGGAGGTGGAAAGTGGCGGGAAGAGGGGCTGCTGCTGACCACAGCCCCAGAGAGGGTGACAGGGACTCCACTCCCCCCCCAGGTGTCCCTGCTCCAGCTCCAGTGCCCTCCCAACCTGTTCTCCTGTTTCTGTCGGACTCTCTTGCGTGGACTGTTGTCATCTCAAACTCACTTGTCCACTCAACGTGTTCTACCCTTAGCTCATCACCTTTCCACTCCAACCGGCCCCTCGCCTGTGTCCCCAGTCACCGAGATTTGTTCTACAACCTTCCCAGTCACCCAGGCTTTGAAGTTCAGCATCCTCATAAACTTCAACTCTGTTTGCAACGTGCCTATTCCTTTCAGATATGCCTTCTTACCTGCATGGCATACCTGTGGGCCTGCATGGCCCACCCACAGCCCGGACCCCCTCATTCAGGGCAGGCCTGACCCTCAGGACCAACTCCTATATGCCATTGAGCTTCCTGTGCCCGTTCTGACCTCCTTCAGGGCAGGCCAGAGGGACCTGAGAATTAACACCCCCCCGAAATCCTTCAGCTGGGCACCCCAGTTCCCTGGACTCTCAGGTGGGACCACTCAGAGGAATGCCTTCTGGGTCCCAGAGTTTCCTCAGCAGAATGAAGTCCCAGCCAGCCGCAGGGTGGGGAAGGTGGCCAGGTCAGACCAGGCCTAGAGGACTTCACCCAGAGTGGCCGAGGATGTGTCTTCAGAACAGAAACACAGGACAGAGGCAGGAAAGAGCCAGCCACAGGACGAGGGGCTGGGGGGTGGCCTCCACTGAAGACCCCCAGAGGAGCCAAGTCTTCGAGGGAGAACTGAGGTTGGTCAGAGGGACCTGACACAGACGAGGGTAGGCCAAGGTCATGGGGAGGACGAGTGACTTGGGGGAAATTGGCAGGTAAATGTGGAGCCCACACACAGAGGCAGGCACTTTGGAAAATTGTCAGTATCACCAAAGCTGACCGTGCATGTGACCTTTCGCCCAGCAACCCCACTCCTGGGTCTGCGCCCACTCGGGAGCACAGAAGAGCGTTCACAGCAGCGTCCTCCACACGGCTGAGCGGACGAGCACCCACATCCCCTGGGCAGCAATGGGTAAGTAAACAGCCGCATATTCGTGCAGGAGAACAGAGCCATCAATAGGAACAGCGCACAGTTTACCGGGACAAAGTAGGCAGACCTCAGAGATGCCCACGGAGGAGGCGGCACACGTGAGAGCCCAGGCAGTACGAGCGCGTCTGCCTGAAGTTCGGGAGCAGCGCAGGCCGTCCAAGGTGTGAGGGGTCAGGGCAGTGGTGGCCCTCGGAGGGGCGGCGACAGGGAGGGGGCCTCGGGGGCCTTGGGGGCCTTGGGGGCCTCGGGCGGCCAGCGCAGCTGTGCGCACAAATTCTGCAGCTGTGCAGTTTGTGCGCCTTCCCCGTGACGGGCCATGTTGTGTGTGCTGCCACGAAGCCCGTTTATATAAAAAGCCTATGGGACTTGGTGGTGCCAGAGGGGCGACGATGTGGACCAAACACAGCAATATGCAGCCACACTGGGGAGTGGGGCTTTAATGTGAAATCAGGGTGGGAGGGGACACACGCACGCACACACAGTGGCCACTTCAGGAACAAGAGAATCGGAGGCTTCAGATCCAGACAGACCCAGGTTTCAGTGTCAGCTGAGCCACGTCCTCGTATCGGTGTCACTTCAGGTCCTACACCCCTGTCTCCTCATTCCTAAGGCGGGGGCGGACATCTCTCCCACAAGGTCACCGCGTGGGTGCACGTCAGGGG
>PVKM010045993.1:0-11824 GCA_004027735.1 Carollia perspicillata
CAGTGCCAGGGTGCAGTCAGAGGGATGGCAACCTGCAGGCTGGAGGAAGATGGCCCAGAGGCCATGGAGGTGGCACCTAGTGCCAATCACAGGGGAACCGCAGGCCAGTGGGACAGTTCTGGATTCCAGAGGCGATAGGCCCAAGATGCCCCGAGGGGACACTCCCAAAGATGGCTACAGGCTGTGACAGAGAACTGACAGAATGAACTCTGTCAGGTGGGAAATGGGACAGGGCAGAGGAGCATTCTTTAGAGCAAAAATTCACGCCTGGGAAGCAGCCTGCCTCATCTCGCCCCCTCCTAGCTGTCACCTCTCTCCCTGAGCCCATGCTGGGAGAGAGGCGACCACTCGGAGATTATCGCCCGTCTCACCTGTCTCTGAGATCTGTGTCACGGGCAGACCTTACCCCGTTTTCATTTCTGCCACCTTCATCGTTTTAAGCGCACAGTCCTGAAGAGTCGAGTGCGTGAGCGTTGTTATGTAGCAGATCCCCTGAGCTCTTCCCATCTTTCAAGCCGGGAACTCTGTCCAAATTCAACTTGAATTCCCCGTTCTCACCTGCCCCAGCCCTCACACTCACCATTCCTCCTTCTGTTTCTGTGAATCTGACTACTCTAAGGATCTCATATAAGTGGATCTCATATGAGCTGCCCAAGGACATCTCGCGTAAGTGGAATCATATACAGCGGTTGCCCTTCTGTGCCTGGTGTCTGTCCTGAAGACTCATGCATGCTGCAGCATGTGTCAGAATCGCCTTCTTTGTAAAGCTAAATAATATTCCATCATATGCATGCACCGCATTTTGCTTGTCCATTCAGTTGTGGATGAACACTTGGGTTGCTTCCACCTTTGGGCTATTGTGAATAATGCTGCCACGCACATGGGTATGCAAATATCTCTTCGAGATCTTGCTTTTAATCCTATTGGCTATATACCCAGAAGAGGAATTGCTGGATCATATGGCAGCTCTATTTTTAACTTTTTGAGGAACTACCGCGCTGTTTTCCACAGCAGCTGCACCGTTTTACATTCCCACCGCCAGTGCGTGGAGGTTCCAGTTTCTGCCCATCCTCGCAACACTTGTTTTCTGTTTTTCTTCCCATAGTTGCCCTCCCAGTCGGTGAGAGGAGATCTTCCACTAAAGTGTTGATTTGCATTTTCCTAATTCTTAGTGACGTCGGCCATCTTCACATGCCTGTTGGCCCTTTGTATAGATGTCATATTTGGAGAAGTGTCTATTTAAGTTGTTTGCCCATTTGAATTTTTTATACTTTTAAACTTATTTTTTAATCCTCACCCAAGGGTATGTTTATTGGTTTTGGAGACAAAGGAAAAGAGAGAGAAAGAGAAAAACAGTGACCAGTTGTCCGCTGCACGCTCCCCAACCAGCGATCGAACCTGCAGCCCAGGTACGTGTCCTGACAGGGAATCAAGCCCACGACCTGTTGGTGTGCAGGACAACACTCTACCCAACTGAGCCACCCAGTCAGGGCCCTTTGCCCATTTTTTAAGTCAGATTGCTTGTTTTTTTTTTTTTTTAAATTGTGGTTGAGTTGTAGGAGTTCTTTTATATCCTCCTCCTATGTATTTTTTCCAGCTGAAAAAAATGAATGGGTCCGGGAGCTGGATAACTTACTTGCTGGAGCCTTTGGCCAGGGTGGGGAAAGGCAGCAGCCAGATCGAGCTACGGCCCATCCTCCCAGCCACACGGTCTCAGCAAACACTGCCCGTCAAACGCACGCCCTGTGTGCACGGCCTCAGGAGCCAAATAGCTGTTTGAAAACCAGTGACAAACACTGGCTGTGGAGAACTCTGAAGCAAGTAATAGCCTTTTGAATGACAGTTCCACTTTTTCCTTCTTGCCCTCCAAAGAAGGGCAGAGAGAAAAGGCTGTTCGTGGAAAAATAAATTTAAACGGATCAGTGCTGGGCAACCATTTGCACATCTGTTCTTAACAGGTTTCAGCTGAAACTACTGAAAATCTACATAGATCTGTTTATGTGGAACCAGTTTAATATGATAAGATTACAACTTGGAGGGTAGCTATGGATTTGGTGGGAAAAAAAACCACCCTCTGCACTCGGCGTCCACACATGCTCCTCGTGTTTTGCCACAGAGGTTGCTGAGGGACTCAGATTTGCTGCGAGTTAAAAAGATCCTCATTATTTGAGATTAGTTACAAACACACTCAAGACGTCCCCCCAGCCTTTCTGCAGCACGCAACTCCTGCCTGGCCTCCAGTCTGGGCCAAGTCCTTTGTTATCAGAGAGGGGGCCGCAGCTGGGGAATCACTTGTTTCTGAGTAATTCTGTCTTCGCTCCTCCGACAAGCCGCTTAGGAGGAAGACGGTACGCGGGCTGCCTGCACATGGGGCCCAGTTGTCTGCTCTGTGGTCTTCAGAGATGCCCAGGGACAGCAGTGTCCCCTGGGGACCTGTGGGCAGCTGGAGGCCGAGACTCCTGCGGCCTGTTTCTGTAGGCACCGTGTGCTTTTCTTATGCAGCACTTGCAACTGCCCTGAGAGGCCACTGTCATCCCGTTTAAGAGATGAGAAGGCTGAGGCCCTAGGGTGACTTGCCCAAGGTCACACCGACAGTAAGGAATGAGGTGCTCTAAAGGAACGAAGTTTCCCCTCCTGTCTGAGAATCCCGTGGGGCAAGGCCACTGCACAGACCCACACAGCACCCAGTGGAAAGGGGGGGGGCAGTGGGCACAGCTAGTAAGCAGCTTTAGCTATTGATGCTGGGGGTAGGGATGCAGACACGTGGGCCCAGACCTTTCAGTTTTTGTAAAGAGAGCCAGAAATCACTGGGTCTTTACATGTTGGCTCAGGTATTAAACACAAACAAAATAAAAGAAAACAATAAAACCCACTGTGGGGTCCTGGGTGCTGCTGGAAGTGGGAGGAAGGGGTTGCATTGGCTTGGCTCCCTCTCCAGGTGGGGACTTGGGGTTTGACTCTCAGGATACTCGTCTCCCAGCGCAGAGGCCTCTGTCACAGCAACAGGCGCCATAGCTCAGCACCCTGGTCCCCGTCTCCCTTCTAAAGCCTCTGCTTGTATCTTCTCAGGACTCCTGGCCTCCCCTCCAGTGCACCGTGAACGTGTGCTCATCTATACACACTTATCAAAGAATTTATCTCTACAAAGTGAC
The DNA here is from genome assembly GCA_004027735.1 of Carollia perspicillata. Classification (NCBI taxonomy): domain Eukaryota; kingdom Metazoa; phylum Chordata; class Mammalia; order Chiroptera; family Phyllostomidae; genus Carollia; species Carollia perspicillata. Next base: position 3,153 of record PVKM010045993.1, read on the forward strand.
ATCAGTGTATAGAACACACCACAGGAATAGCGGTCACAAGGCCTCAGAAACAGCCCACTCGACATCTGACAACATCGCCCCACCCCTGGGGGCTGGGCCGTGATCGGGAAGGTTCTCGTTCCTGTGGACCCCATGCTGTGAAAACGTACCTTGTTTGCTCATTGAAAATAATTATTTTAATGAGCAGCCTAGTGGAAAATAATTGTGAATGACAACTTTATTACATGGGGATGTTTAGAACGAAGAGTATATTACTCACGCTCTATGACTTGTTTGATGATACTAAATTTTAATTTAAAAATGTTAACGTGTTAGATTGGTGACAAGTGAGTGTGACATTGAGGCTTTAGAGAAATCAGGAAGGCAAAATATGGTTGACAGGCTGCCTCAGTGATCCCTTCAATGTTACTTCATATTTGTCTTCTCTCTCCGTCCTCTTTTTCACTTGAAATGTTCAGTCTCAGACAAGTGAGGGCCTGCTCCAAGCTGTTAGAGCTCTGATGGGGAGGCTGCTGAAACTGGAGGAGGCTCTCTGGGGGCCTCACGTGTCATCCTGTGCACAGGGCCAGCTGTTGTCTCAAAGGCCCCTGGAAGTGGCTACTGGCCCAGGCCACCTGGGAAGCCCTTTAAAAGGGTCAGTTTTTCTGAGTGAAAAACGTGTGGCTGCTTTTGCGTGATTCACTCAAGGTCGTTGTTGTAGGCCTGATAACTAGGAACAAATGATTTTGAAGCAATAGATGAAAGGGTGTAAGGGCCAGCACTGAATGTTAAACCCAGCCCAAGGTTCACTAATTATAAGAATTATCTCCTGAGATGACTCAATAATTGAATAGAAAAATACAAGTGTATCGGTGCATTAGTTAAAGAAAGGTGATCTAAAACAGGCAGAAGTGGTCTGCTTCCTGTTCTGACACGTCCTAAAGCTCCATGAAAGAGGAGCCACCTTGCCCCAATCACAGAGCCCTGGGTTGTGGCCTTGGGGCCCGCGTGCAAAGGAAGCAGCTGCCCTGTGTCTTGGGAGCCTAACTCACACCTGGGGCAAAGGTGCAGATGACAGGGTGCTGGTGGGGCTGGGGTCTCAGGGATGGTGGGTCCAGTCTCACAGCATGGCACCTGGAGCATCGGTTCCCTCCCCGAGAGAATGGGTGTGCGGGAGTGGGCTGCGGAGTTAACCACGAGCCAGAGCAGTGCTGTGACCTTCCCTGAGAAAGAGACCAGGGCGCAGTCAGGGTCCAGGCTCCAGCTGTGGACACAGAGCAGCGAATGCAAAGGCCAGGCCGCTGGACGAGGTCAGTGCAGGTGGGTGAGCCACAGCCACGACACAAGGGAGGTGTGGCACCCAGGGAGGAGGCTGGATTCTGCTCTAGGAACAAGAGGAAGCCACTCTCGGGTTCCAAGCAGGAAGAGACATAGCACAGTGAGCATTTTCCAAAAGATCCCACTGGCTTCCAAGTAGAGTCTAGAGTGGTAGGAGGCAATGGATGAGAGGCTGGGGGGTTGGGCCCGTGGTGCCTTTCAGGTGAGGAGGGTGAAGGGAGGGTCTCTGGACAGGGCTTCTGACCCCTGGTGTCCTCACTGGGTAAAGGACTCAGTAAGTCCTACCTGTCAGAGCCATGTGAGGGGTGGAAATGGTGCATTCGGCCTGGCCCACAGCAGGTACCCTGGCAGTGAGGGGATGATGCACTTGTATTGCTCCTTGGTCCTCAGGGGCTGGGGGAACAGGCATCTGTCTTCAACAGGGCTCCCGCTGACCTCTGCCCCCAGTAAAGTGGGAAGTAGGGCCTGGGAGGGATGGGCAATGGGGCGGGTGCCCATTTTTCTTTCTGAGAAATCATGTGCATATCCATAAGCAACACAGTGATGCAATGAACTTCCAGGTTCTTAAAAACAGTTTGATGGCTATGAAAAGGAAGTTCACAGGGTGCTCATGTGGACTGGCCGAAACATCAACATGGTGAAGCCCACTGTGGCCTGTGGTCACACGACTCCCCAGCGTGCCGCAGGTGAGCTGGCCCAGAGTCTGTCTTTCAGGCGGGGATCCCTGTGTCCATCCCCGCTGTGCCTGTGCCCAGTCGCCAGCACTCACACCTGGAGAAGCAGGGCGGAGTGGCCGAAGGTAGCAGAGCTGCCACTTCAGGTTGAACACGCACTTCTGAGCTCGCTCCGGGCCTTGCCTGTGGGCGGCACTGGCCCCCCATGGTCCTCACAAGAGGAGACACTTGCGAAGTTTGTGAACAAGGGAAACTGGGTGCTACCCTGTGGGGTCTTCCCACTGGCTGGGAGGGCTCCCTGGAGGAGGTGGGCGTCAGCTGTGTGAGGATAAGGAGGGGTTGGGGGTTTCTCAGCTCGGGGTACAGTTTGGAGAAGGGCATATGACCAGCTTTCTCTGAGCCAGCACATTTTCCAGTCTAAATATAGCCCAAGATGACCCAAGACGTTTTCCCTTAGCAAGGAGACCCGTGGTTCTGTATTTTTCAGCATTTCTGTCATTGCTGAAAGAGATAAACATTGCTGCGAGAAACCCCAGGCTCTTCGTTCCCAGCCCCTGAGCCCACGGGCCCGAGTCGTAAGGAGTGATGCCAACCCCCTTTTGGGAGGCCATCCTGCTCCATGCGAGGGTTCCCTCTGGCTCCCACCCATCAGCGGGTGTCTCCCGGTGTTGCCAGCCTGCGCTCTTCGTCCAGCAGAGTGAATCAAGCCTCTATTTACCCAGGAGGGGTCACTGCCACCCAAGCCAGCAGTGAGAGAGACGCTGCTTCCACCCGTGGGTTGGCTCAGCCCCGGCATCCACAGTTTTCACCGGACAGCCTCCCCCCGGAATCCAGCCGTGACATCGAGCACATCCTTCTCTTGTCCTTCTCTCACGTCCGGAAGGTCCAGCACACACGCCTTTTGGAAAGTGGCCGCCTGCTATGGGCCTTGGGTGCAATGGTGACGCTGGGCTCCGAGAGCCTTCATCGCCTGCTGGCAAGTGAGGGGACAGTTTTCTGACTCTCCCTGCTAATTGCTGTACAGACTCTTCTGGAAAAGTTCACGTATCCAGAGGCCTTACTGTTAACTCCACCACTGCTTTGTAGGCAGGGTGTCATTGCGTTGGGGGCATATGCGGCGATGCTTATGGGAGAGGCACAGATGGTGCTTGTCTTCAAAGGGTTAATGACTGGAGATGAAGACAGTCACATTAAGTTATACACAGTGAGCCGTGAGCAAACCAGGCAAGAAAAACAAAAGGAAGACAGAGAAAAAAAACCCATGGACACACTCCCCTTCCCCCCGCCCTCCCCCCACCTCCCGAAACACCGTTGCACACACAGACCACAGATCCGGGCACAGTCAAATCTGGCACAGACACTGCAGCAAAGAAAGAAAACATATCAAGTTACGCAGAGTCCTGTCCGGGTTTGGGCCCGGGCCCCTGCGCACAATACTTGTGGAGGAGAAGAAGACGGCAAGCTGTCCAAACGCACACCCGCCAGCTGCGCTTTTCTTCCAGGTCTTTGCCGGCCTGGCCTAGTCAGCAACCAATTCCCTCTCCTGCAGGTGGAAACAGATAAAACAAACCGAGAGGGTGTAATGGGTGACAGGAAACCTTTCTTTTAAAAGCTGATCCACCTCTAGAGAGGAAACATGCAAGTACTTTGCACTGGACAGTAATCTATTTTCTCAGGGCAGCGGGAGAGGCCCGGCGGCCAGGGTAAATACAGCAGCATGCGTGGGGCTTTTGGCAGGGAGAGCCGAGGGGAAGTTTGAAAAGACCACTTCCTATACACTGTTTCAACCAGGAGTGAGCTGTCAATCTTGCAGGCTGGGGGCACTGTGGAAAAAGCCAGTGGGAAGAGGCAGCCGTAAGGGAGAAACCTAAGCCACAGGTGCTCACTGGTGGCCCCCTCCTCCTGCAGGCCAGCTCACCTGGCTGAAACGCTGCTCTGCTCAGAGCTCATAACTGGGGAGGGCAGGCCTGGACTTCTGAAATGCAACTCTGGAGGGGTTCAGCCTCTGCTTTGAGCAGCTGGACAGGCAGGCAGGCGCAGGCAGGCTGCCAGTGAGGCCTGGCAGAGCCTCTGCTGAGTGCAGAGTGGGGCCCTGGGAAGGCCAGGCATGTTTTAGTCATCAGACACTGTTCCTGCCAGCAAGCACTTAGGATACCCGAGGAGATGAGACCGCAGACAGCATTAGTCATCAGAATGACAATCCCTTTGTCACCTTAGCTGGTGGGGCAGGGTGTAGCATCACCCCCATGTTGCAGTGGAGGAAGCTGAGGCACAGCCAGGCCACATCTTGCCTGGGTGGCTCTGGCAGCCCATTAGCTGGGACAGGCGCACCTCGGGGGCCGGTCCCTGCAGAGCTCGTCCAGAGCAGCATCACATAGTGACGGACTGGTGCACTTCATCCCTTTTCTGAACTGTGACACGATGGGCCCTCAGACTCAGGTTCATGTGTAGAAACGATGCTGTTAACCACTGAAGTGTGTCCCCTCAGAATCTGTATGCTGAAGTCCTAACCCCAGGACCATAGAATGTGACCTTACTGTAAATAGCGCCATTGTAGATGTAATGAGTCAGGTTAAGATGATACCAGAATAGAGTGGGCCTCTAATCCGACATGACTAGTGTCTATACAAAAAGAGGACATTTGGATGCAGGCACGAACACAGGTAGAAGAAGGCCACGTAGACATACAGGCAGAGACCGGGGTGATGTCTCCACAAGCCAAGGAACACCAAAAAATGCCAGCAAACCCTCATAAGCTCGGAGAGAGGCATTAACAGACCCTCCCTCAAAGCCTCAGAAGGAACCCACCCTGGCTTGCCTCAACCTCAGACTTCCAGCTTCCAGAGCTGGGAGACAATACATTTCTGTACAAACCCAGTTTGGGTACCTTACAGCCCTAGCAAACAAATGCAGATGCCAAGAGGCCAGGCCGAGGGACACTGGTGGCTGTGGTCAGGCACCAGTTTTCCTTTAAAACGAACATCGAAGCCCCTTCCAGCTTTGCTATACGGACATTCTATTCTGTGGTTCAAACAGAAAGTAAAACTGGGCCATTGCAAGCAGAGTCCCTGAGTTCTCTGCTTTGGACCATCCCTGTAGCAAGAAGAAAACAGCCCTTTTCCTTCCTGAAATCCTAACTTACTTTGTTCTCAGCAGAAAGATATTTTGCTGAATTCTCCCAAAATATCTCCAAAGCATGACGAGCACCACTTCCTCTTCTGGCCACGTCTGGGAATGATGTGGAGGAATCTCTGTCCCATCAACCCAGAGACCCAGCCTCTTGCTAACTGCCCACTTTCCCCATGAAGGAGTCAAGTTATAAATGACAGCCAGGAGTTGAAAGTGTGAGCTTGTCCATGGAAAGGAATGAGGTGGCACAGGGCACCAGTGGAACTCCATTCCTGGCTCTCCAGTGTCTCCTCAGCCCAGTGACAGCACAGGCCACCATCTCCAGAGTCCTGGCAGCCTGTTCTGGTGATGGCGCTTTGGGCACAGTGGCAACTGGGGCGAAATTCTGGGCTCCTGAAGTGGACCGTCAAACGGGGCCGTAGCACTAGGCTTGGGGCTCAAATGCTGCCTGCTCTCCCCTGTGTTTGTTGCTCTCTCCCTGAGATTTATCTCTTGCTCTCATTCACCTCCCATACCCCCCCGTTTTCAGCCTAACCATCCCCCACATTATCCTACTGTTTACACAAGTTCTGGGGACATTTTCCTCCATGCAGCATTAGTTAATACATCCATTAGAATGCAGGGTTTTTAGAGAGAGAATCTCAATTGTATCCTCTCCCCACTTACAGTTCAGGCACTTCCATGAAGGCACTCAGTGAGATTGTTGAAGGCTGATGCCACTGAATTTCTTCTGTTCACTCACTTCTGTTACCTGTTTTGGTCCCAAACCTCCCCCTCTCAGTCGGCTCATCAACAGATGTGGATAGCATTTAACTTAGACCTGCTATGGACAAGTGTTCAGCGTAGCTCATTTCCCGTTAATTCGGAGACGAAAGAACTTGCAGACTTGTAGAGCTGGCGGATTCTTTAGAAAGTATTCAGTCCATTTCTTTAATAAAAGAGGTCACGTGACTCATCCAAGGTTACACAGCTGGTACGGTGGCAGAGGAGGGCCTAAAAGCCAGAGGCTCTGGTTGGAAGTGAGGCTATCCGTCACACAGAGGAAGATGTCATCTGCATGGCTGATGTGGTGACATGTCACCCAGTTGTTCGGGAAGGTTCCCCGCACTAGCCCCTGGACATTTCAGTGTAACCTTCACATAATTCCATGTAAGTCTGGACACCTTTGTCCTGCCTCCTCCCCAGGGCTCCCGTGTGAGCAGCTGAAAGAGGGATGCCCTCCACCCCCCGACCGATCGCACAGACTCTGTTCCCAATGCTGAGCTGCAGAGACGCAGTCCTGCTCTATCTCGCAAATCCAGGGATGTGACTCATGGGGAGTGACTTCCATATAAAGTGTCGTGCACATCTCGGAGGTAGGTCTGTCTCCAGTCATTGAGGGAATATAAAGTGAAGCAGTCTTGGCACTGTTTTCAATCTGAGAACAGGTTTCACATCAAGAGAAGGGCTTGTGGTCGGGTCGGGGGAGCTGAAGGGAGACTCACAGGTTCCCCAGCTCTCAAAGATCTCAACCTCTTCAAAGTTCCAACCCCCAGAGCACTCGTGGCATTCATCCCACTCGGCAGAAGCTCTTCTGCCCACACTCCCAGGCGCCATGGGCCTGTGTGGTGATGCAGCTGTGGTCCAGGAGGACAGACGAGGGATACGGGACGGTCTTCTCACCGCAGCTATTTTCCCCAGAGGGCGTAATTTCTCCTTTGGGATTTGATAAGCTCCCTCAGGCACATTTCCAGTGGTGTCTGTCTACTGGGGAGGCCACATCAAGATGTGCGTTGTGGCGGGTGTCAAAGAGCAGCTTCTACCTGAGTCTTCGGGCCGGTGGGTGCCCGTCAGAGCCAGAGTCAGTGTGGACAGGGGATGGGAAAAGGGAAGTGACCCAGTCGCAATCAGCCTTTGGCCTCAGTGTTCTCATCTGCAATCTGGGGGCAATGATAACTTCCTCCCATGGTAGCTTTGGGGTTGACCAAACAAGGTTGCTCGTCCCAGGGATGAGGGGCAGTTCTGTGGACAGGAAGGGATTCCAGCACCAAAATCAGCTTCTGGCTGCCCTCTTCTTGAGGTGTTATTTCCAGGGGGAAGGAACAGCAAGATGGCGTCTCCAACCCGTGTTTCGAGTGAAGGCAAGTCAAATTGGACTGTCAAACTAGGATTTTTCTGGTGTTTCTGTCATGATCAGGTTGGGATTGTGGGTTGGGGAGGAAGACCACAGAAGTCAAGTCCCATTCTCATCACATTCTGTCACACACACATGCATTCAACAGGGCTCACTGCTCTTGGTGGTGACCTTGACCATATGGCTGAGGTGGTATTTGTTGGGTTTTCCTCCCCTTAAGTTTCTTTTCTTCCCTTCCCATACTGTGCTCTTTGGAAGGAAGTCGCTATGCACAGCCCACACTTAAGGAGTGGGAGTTATACTCCCCTCTTTTGGGGGCAGAGAAGCTACGGCAGTTATTTGAAATTATACGGCATAGCAGATTTGTCTGTTCTCTGTCATCCCTGCATTCGTGTTATCACTATGGGACCTGCTCATAGTCGTATGTATCAGCACGGAATCACAGAGTGGTTTTATACTTGTATAACTTGCTCATCATCGAACACAACTTGAATTTATTGCTCCAATTATCTTGGTTTGGCTATTGAGAGCTCTTTCAAAGGGCTGTCGTGTTCCTTAGACACCCCCTGGCATGTGCACTGTTTGACTTTCTGCGCACTTGCTTACGTTCTGGCCCTGTGAGGTGCTCCAGAATCATCTCGGCTCTTCCCCATCCGTGCTGAAAGCAGCCATTTCTCCAGGGAGTCCTGGTCCTATTACCGGAGGACGGCATTACCATCTAAGGTCTGGTCACTGCGTGCGCACACTGCTGCAGGGCTGTCATCCTTTCAGGTGCTCTCAGCTGATGGAGCAAGGATACACACTTGTTTATACCAACCCATATCACACACGTTTTGTGCGCATCTGTCTGTATTTATAGTGAGCTACACGTGAGTCCCTGCTGATGTCTTGCTATAAGTCCGCCCCCACGTGGATCGCTCCGCCTTCCCTCCTTATGTGGCTGTACCCTCCCATTCCAGCGACGACAGCCTGGCTCCCGTCATCTGCCCTCCATTTACGTACTTTTCACTCAGACTTCGTGACGACTGGCTGCAGGATTAACTCCCACTCCCACGGAAAACGACTTCGTCAACTAGTATGCAGTGTTGAGTACAATCCCTTTTGCTTCTGGTCTCACAGCCTCCACTCGTTTCTGATGCTACTTAGCCGGCGCCTTCACCCCGACCTGTTCGCCGGTCACGTCACACATCTGCAACCTGGTTAGATTCTCTTGTCCTGTCTGGCATTCCACCCCAGAATCTCCTCACCTCTTAAAATTTGCAGACATTTTAAAGTTTCCCAAGATGAGAACTTGAATGACTGATTTTAGATATTTTCTTTTCCTAATATGTGCATGCAATACTATAAATTCCCACTATTCTCCTGTCACTGTAGATTAGTTCGAATGTTCTAAAACTTTGTGTAGATAGAATCAATCACACAGTTTGGACCTTTTTCCT
>PVKM010045994.1:0-11819 GCA_004027735.1 Carollia perspicillata
TCTGAAACACCAATTCAAAAGAACATATGCACCCCAATGTTCATAGCAGCACAATTCACAATAGCCAAGTGCTGGAAGCAACCTAAGTGCCCATCAGTAAAGGAATGAATCAAAAAGCTGTGGTACATTTACACAGAGGAATACTATTCAGCAGAAAGAAGGAGCTCCTATGCTTCATGACAGCATGGATGGAAATGGAAAGCATTATGCTAAGCAAAACAAGCCAGGCAGTGAAAGAGAAATAGCATATGACCTCACCTATTATTAATGGAACCTAATCAACAAAACAAACAAGCAAGCAATATACAACCAGAGACATTGAAATAAAAAACAATCTGACAGTAACCAGAAAGGAGAGGGTAGGGAGATAATAGGGGATAATAGGGGGGTCATCAAGGAACATCTATGAAGGACATGTGGACAAAGCCAAAGTGGGTGGGGGGGCAGGGGGGCATGGTGGAATAAAAATGGAGACTCTTGTACTTGAACAACAATAAAAAAAATCATATAACATTGGGTTGACCAAAAAGTTCATTTTTTCCCATAACATGGCTCTAGTAGTGCTTAGTAGCCTATGACTTCATTCAAAACCATTTTGTTAGATTTTATTTTGACAGCTACCATATCAGCGTGCATTTTTTAAAAAGCTTATTAAATGAGTGGATCAAAAAACTGTGGTACATTTACACAATGGAATACTACTCAGCAGAAAGAAAGAGCTCCTACCTTTCATGACAGTATGGATGGAACTGGAGAGTATTATGCTAAAGCCAGATTATGAAATAAGCCAGATGGTGAAAGACAAATACCATATGATATCATCTATAACAGGAACATAATGAACAAAACAAACAAACAAGCAAAATAGAACCAGAGGCATGGAAATAAGGAACAGACTGACAATGACCAGAGGGCATGAGGGAGGGGGAGAAGAAGGGGAAAGGTCTAGTCACGAACATGTATAAATGACCTATGGACATGGACAACAGGGTAGGGATTGCCATGGGAGAAGGGGGCTGGGCGGGGCAGTGGAGAGCAGCAGGAGTCAATTTGGCACTATGATAAAGGATAGTAAAAAAATAAAAAATAAAAAACCATCAAAATTAGTGAATTTTTGTAGAGCCATTTTAATATTGAAGATGGAAGAAAATAAGCAACATTTTCAGCATATTATGTTTTTTTTATTTCAAGAAGAAGCACAACAAACACAAAAAAATATTTGTGCAGTGTATGGAGAAGGTGCTATGACTGATCAAAAGTGTCAAAAGTGGTTTGCAAAGTTTCATGCTGGAGATTTCTTGTTGGATATTGCTCCATGATTGGGCAGACCAGTTAAAGTTATAGTGACCAAATTGAGATATTAATTGAGAACAATCAATATCATACCATGTGGAAGACAGCTGACCGACTCAAAATATCCAAATCAATAAAGTGATTGTTAAAAATTAAAAAAAAATTATCTTTTGTTTTACAGAAAAAACTAAAGGGACTGTCTGTCAACCTGATATTTAGCCCTGGCCATGTGGTTTGGTTGGAGCATCACCCGTACACTAAAGTGCTGTTGGTTCTATCTCTGGTCAGGACATAAATGTAGGTTGTGGGTCTAATTCCCGGTCCAGATGCATACACGAGGCAGCTGATCAATGTTTCTCCTTTTGACATCTCTCTCATCTCTCTCTCTCTCTCTCTCTCATCTCTCCCCCCCACCCCATCTTTCTTTCTCTTCCCCCTTCCCTTTCTCTCTCTCTAAATTTATTTTAAAATAATATCCTCAAATGAGGATTAAAAGAATCATATGATATTTAAAATCCATACCTTGTTTTTCAAAAGTTGATTATTCTTTTTCTTTATCCCTCCTATTCTTTTTTTTTTCCATTGAATTTTAAAACAAGAGACTATTATCCACCATTCTTACTGTTAATTTCCTTTGGAATAATTATTTCCAAATGAAGTTACAGAAATTACCTCTTAGATTCCTATGGATTTTTCTGACACTTGTCAAAAATCTCTTGACCTAAAGACCAGGCCAGCTCTAGCCACTATGAGACATAATTTGATATGTTTGTCATCTCAAGTTCCATTTCCACTCATCCCCAGATTAGAGACTTTGAATCCTTTGATTCATTAGAGACTCTGGATACTTTTAAAGATGCTGGGGGGTTGACAAAATATTCTCAGGAGAAAAAAATCATTGCTCGTCTCTCTTACTCACAAACACAACATGGAAACAGGACCTAAACCCCAACGTGTTAGCCTTGCATGGTCACATTCCATTCCCAGGCCTGACTGATGAGGTGGTCTGGGAAGCATTCTGGCTGGGAGAGATCACATTGCTAAATGGGGATGTGAAAAGTAATGTGGTTTCCTGAAAGTTTCCAGCAAGTACATGGGAATGGAGCTCTTGAAAGAGCATGGAGCTGGAAGCACTTCCCTTCTGAGAAACACTTCCAATTCCCCCACAGAGCCAAGTGTAATAACAGTCCTGACATTATTATTACAAAGGGGAAAAAATCATTCATGCAGACTTGCTGCTGTAATTTGGGTATTTATAAGCTACACCCACTTCACAACCTTAAAGCCATGTGGTTTAAAATGGAGCCCACACAAAAGAGGGGGTTGTTAGTCAAAGCCATACAGCAATTTCTGCCCAGTCTTTCTGAAAGTGACAGGGATAGCTATTTTTTAAGTTATTTGAGACACTTTTAAAAAATTGATCTCTTTCTCTCTATGTGCAAAATGTATCCTCAAAGATTTAACAAAAATTTTCCTTTTTTTTTTTTTTACCACAAGATAGAGTTCCAGACATGGGCAAAGGATTCATGTAATAAGAGCTCATGGTTCAGGGGAACTTAATACAATAATCATGTGTTCAGGAAAATTTTCTGCAGTTGCAGCTCATTTTTTTTCCTTTACTGAATCTGCTTTATTTAGAATGAACCAATGGCTCCCAGAAGTCACTGTGGCCTCCCACCACGCACATGTGTCATCAGTTACATTTGGACCAGCTTCCACAGTGGTCATGAGTAAGAACACTACTTTAAGAGATGTAACATTACACATTGATTTTGTGGTTCCTGTGCAGTGACAAGATGATTTCTTTCTCTTTTTAATTAAATTTATTGAGATGACATTTGTTAATAACAAATGTCTATAATATATCATCTGTATATTGCCTTGTGTGCTCACCACTCATAGTCTACTTTTCCACCATTACCATGTAATTGACCCTTTTTACCATGTACTACCCCCAACCCCCTTCCCCTCTGGTAACCACCATACTGTCGTCTGTATTAATGAGTTTATTTCCTTTGTTTGTTCATCTGTTGCTTTCTGTTTTACATTCCACGTATAAGTGAAATCATAAGGTTGTCATCCTTTTTCATCTGATATTTTTCTTGGAGTGATGCTCTCAAGATCCATGTATGTTATCACAAATGGTAGTACGATATTTCTTCCTTTTTATGGCTGACTGGTATTCCATTGTATATATGTCCCACATCTTCTTCATCCAATCATCCATCAAAGAGCACTTTGGTTGTTTCCACATCTTGGCTACTGTGAAAAGTGTTGCAATGAACATGGAGGAACATAAATCTTTACTAATGAATGTTTTCAATTTATTTTGGGTGGATATCCAAAAGAGGGATTATTGGGTCATGTGGTAGCTCTATTCTTTTTTTCCCCCTGAATCCTCACCCGAGGACATGATAATTGATTTTAAAGAAAGAGGAAAGGAGAGAGAGAGAGAGTAGAAAGGAGAGAGAGAGAGAAAGAGAAACTTCAATGTGAGAGAGAAACATCAATTGGTTTGCCTACTTCACACGCTTTAACCAGGGATCAAACTTGAAACCTATGTACATTCCCTGACTGAGAATCGAACCCACAACCTTTTTGGTGTATGGGACAACTCTCCAACCAACTGAGCCACCTGGCCAGGGTGGTAGCTCTATTTTTAATTTTTTGAGGAATTCCCATGCTCTTTTCATAGTGACTGTACCAATTTACATTCCCATCACACAAGGGTTCCCTTTTCACCACAATCTCTCTAAAACTTATTACTTATGTTGTTGATAAGTGTCATTTTAACAATTGTGAGGCAGTATCTCCTTGTGGTTTTGGTTTGCATTTCCCTTGTAGCTAGTGAAGTTGAATATTGTTTTCATATACCTGCTGGCCATTTGTATGTCTTCTTGGGAAAAGTGTCTGCTCAGGTCTCCTGTACATTTTTTAAATAGGAATGTTTGCATTATTGTTGTTGAGCTGTGTGAGTTCTTTATATAAGAGTATTTTGGGTATTAGCCCCTTATGCAGGTATTTTTTGCAAATATCTCCTCCCATTTGATTGATTGCCATTTTGCTTTGTTGAGGCTTCTTTTGCTGTGCATAAGCTTTTTAATTTGATGTAGTTCCATTCATTTATTTTTGTTTTTACTTCCCTTGCCTCTGGAGTCAAGTTTATAAAAGCTTCTGTGAGACTCAGATTCACAACTTTAGTACCAATGTTTTCTTCTATGTATTTTATTATGTCAGGTCTTATATTTAAGTTTTTTAGTCCATTTTGAGTTAAGTTTTTTGTATGGTGTCAAACAGAAATATTATTATTTTGCATGTGACTTTGTAAGTTTTTCCCAACATTATTTATTTAAAATACTTTCCTTTCTTCATTGTATGTTCTTGGCTCCTTTGTCAAACATTATTTGCCCATACACATGTGGATTTATTTGGGGGCTCTCAATTCTATTCCATTGATCTGTGTGTCTCTTTTTCTGCCAATACCATACTGTTTTTATTATTGTAGATTTGTAGTATAATTTGAAGTTAGGAAGTGTGATAACATTGATTTTGTTCTTTTTCTCAGGATTGCTTCCATTATTTGGAGTCTTTTGTGGTTCCATACAAATCTGAGGATAATTTTTTGTTCTCTATCTTTAAAATTCCAATGGGATTTTGATGGAGATTGCATTTAATCTGTGTATTACTTTAAGTAATATGACCATTTTAACTATATTGTTTCTTCCAACCTGTTATCACAAAGCATCTTTTAATTTTTTTGTTTTCTTCAATTTATCTCAGCAATGTCTTATAGTTTTTGATGTACAGGTTCTTGACTTTCTTTAAGTTTGTGTCTAGATATTTTATTCTTTTTGTTGCAATTGCAAATGGAATTGTTTTCTTTATTTCTTTTTCTGATAGGTCATTGTTAATATATAGGAACACAATGAATTTTTGCACCTCGATTTTGTATCCTATCATTTTACTGTATTTCTTTATTGTTTCTAACAATATCTGGGTGGAGTTTTTAGGGATATATATATGTATGTGTGTGTATATATATACACTCTGAATTCAGTGATCTAAGTTCAACTCTTGGTAAGATTTGACTCTGATTTCTTTTTCTAATTGTGGTAAATAAACATAACATAAAATTTAGCATTTTAGCAAATTTTGGTGTAAAGTTCAGTGGCATTAAATACAGTCACATTTTTGTGCAACCATTACCACTATTCATTTTCAGAACTTTTTCACCTCCCTTAACAGAAGCTCTGTCACCATTTAACAATAACTCCTCATTCTCCCCTCCCTCCAGTCCAATTCTACTTTCTGTCTCTGTGAGTTGCCCATTTTAGATATTTCATATATGCAAAATCATAAAACACTTTAACTTTTACGTTTACCTATTTCACTCAACATGTCTTCAAGTTTTTTTCATGCTATAGGACATATCAGAATTTAATTCTTTTTTTAATGTATGTATGTACTACATTTTGTTTACCCATCCTGCAAAGTCATTGGAATTCTCATGGATATGGCATTGTATGCTTTGGAATGAGTGATATACTTTATTCAATTTATTAAGAATACATTTTTACTTTGGTAATATTGTCTTGTAACCCATAAACACAGGATGCCTTGCTATTTATTTCTGACTTCTTTTTTTTAACAACATCTGTAGTTTTCAGTGTACACTCTTTCACCTACTTGGTTAAGTTCTTCCTGAGTCATTTTATTTTTTGATGCTATTATAAATGGAATTGTTTTTATTTTTCCTTTTTAGATCGTTTATTGTTAGTTTATAGAGACACAAATGATGTTTTGTGTGTTGAAGGTTGTTTAAGTGTTAAGAAGTTAGGTATCACCAGGAATTAAAAGAAACAAAGTTATAAAACATTATTTCTTTTCACTTATACTTGTTTTTTAAAACAAAACAAACGAACCAAGAATACAAAACAGAAACAATTTCATAGATACAAAGAACAAACTGATGGTTACCAGAGGGGAGGAGGGTTGGGGGTAGGTGGAAAAGGAAAAGGGAATTCAGAGGCACAAACTTCCAGTTACAAAATAAGTTTTGGGGATACAATGTACAGAATAGGGAATATAGTCAATCATATTGTAATAACTACATACGGTGACAGATAGGTTCAAGACACCATGATGATCACTTTGTAAGGTTTATAAATGTTTAATTACTATGTTGTACACATGAAACTAAAATAATAATTTATGTCAACTATAACTACAAATAAATTGAATATAGCAAAGTTTTTAAAAACATTGTTATACTTCCTTTTTTCCAGACATACAAATGGCCAGTAGACATATGAAAAGATTCTCAATGTTTCTGATCACTAATTATCAGAGAAATGTGCATTTCTCTGATAACCACAATTAGATATTATCTCATACCCGTCAGAATGGCTATCATCAATAAATCCACAAACAACCAGTACTGGTGAGGATGTGGAGAAAGGGGAACCCTTGTGCACTGTTGGTAGGAATGCAGACTGGTGCAGTCACAGTAGAAAGCGGTACAGAGGTACCTCTAAAAATAAAAAAGGGAACAGCCTTATAACCAGCTGTCCCACTTCTGAGGATATATCTGAAGGAACCCAAAATGCTAATTAGAAAGAATGCAAGCACCCCTCTGTTCATTGCAGCATTATTTACAATTGCCAAGATATGGAAGCAGCCAATGTCCATCAGTAGATAAGTGGATAAAACAACTGTGGGATATTTACACAATGGAATACTACTTGACTGTAAAAGGGAAGAAAATTTTACTTTTTGCAAGAGTAAGGATGGATCTGGAGAACATTACACTAAGTGAGCCAGTCAGAGAAAGGCAAATGCCATATGATTTCATTCATATATGGAATCTAATGAACAAACTGAAATAACAAGTGAAATAGAGACATTCATAGATAGAGAGCAGGATGACAGCTGGGAGTGGGGTGCAGATTGGGGGGTGAAGGGATTGAGCAAAAAGGAAAAAGAACTGATGGACATGGGCAACAGTGAGGTGAATTCTGGCAGGGAGGGAGATATAGGGAGACTGAATGGTAATGAAAAAATATAATAGGGATTAAATCAAAATAAATACATACATAAGTAAATAAAAGTAAAAAAATAACATTTTATACTTACCTTCCTTTTTCCAGTTTTGTTAAGATAGAATTGACATACAGCACTTTAAAGTTTAAGATATACAGAATAATGATTTGACTAACACATATTGTGAAATAATTATCACATTAAGTTTAGTTAACATGCATCACATCGTATAGATACAAAAAAAGAAAAAAAAATTCTTGTGAGGAGAACTCTTAGGATTTACTTTCTTAACAACTTCCATATATCCCATAAAGCAATGTTAACTATGGTCATCATGTTGTAAATTATATTCCTATTACTTAACTTATAATTGAAAGTTTGTAGATTTAGCTACCTTACTGCATTTCCTCCTCCCCCACTTCCTCTCTGATAACCACAAATCTGAGATTTTTTTACGAATTTGGTTGTATTCTTGTTGTTGTTTTCAGATTCTGCATATAAGTGTGATCATGTAGCACTTTTTTTCTCTGACATATTTCATTTGTTTGATGCCCTCATTATCACAGTTAAAAGAATTTCCTTTTTTTTTTGGACTGGATAATATTCCATTATATACACACACCACAGCTTCTTCATCCATTTATCCATTGATGAACTATAAGTTTATTTCTATATCTTAGCTATTTTAAATAGTACTCCTATGAGCATGAGGGCACAGGTATTCCTCTGACATGGTATTTTCATTTTCTTTGGATATATTCCCAGAAGTAGAATTGTTGGATCATATGATAGTACTATTTTTAACTTTTTGAGGAATTGCCAAACTGTTTTCTATAGTGTCTGTACTTATTTACAACCTCACCAATAATGCACAAAGGTTTCCTTTCCTCCATGTCCTCGCCAAAATTTGTTATTGTTTGTCTTTTTGGTTCTGAGAGCTCTCATCAAAGACCCAGTAGAATGCCAATGACAGGAAAGGGATGAAAGAGCCGTGCTACATAAGAAGATGATCTTTCAGAAATATAAAACAAAATAACCAAGTAAAACATATAGTATGTCTAATGATGATACATGCTAGAGAGTCTGGAAGGATCCAAGAACAGTAGCATGGGAAGCAATGCCCCCTGGTCACACTGGGGGCTGATGGAGACCTCTGCACTCTCAGTCTTGAGATGATTGAGTACCAACAATCAGCCACCTGCTTTGTGTATGATCACTCTATCTGTATTAGTCAGGGTTCTTCAGGAAAATAGAAAAAATAGGATATGTATAACAGCAGAGGGAGATTTGTTGTAAGGAATTGACTTATATGATCATGGAGGCTGGGAAGTTCAAAATCCATAGGATAGGCTGACAGACTGAAGATCCAACCCAGGAGATTGATGTTTCAGTTCAAATCTGAAGGCCGTAGGTCTCTTTGGGGAACACTGGGGAAATATTAACAGAATAAAATTTGGGCAGTGCACTAGGGTTCTCCTGGAGGGGACTCCATCTCCTCTTCATTTAGAGGGTTCCGTGTCTGTAAACTGGCTTCAGTCTAAGAATCAACTGAAGGGCCATGACTCTCTGATTTTAAGACTCACATTAGACTTTTATTCTCTTGACCTAGAACTTTTCTGCTTGTACAAATCAAATAAAAATTTAATAGGCTCCCTATATATTTCACTTCCAGAAACACCATGATCAACTATCCAATGCCATAGGTCTACCTAAGTCAAACCTTCTGGTTGCTTCTTTGATTCTGCTGTCCATTATGGAACCACATCCACCTTGCCTTTGACAGTTGAATGTCACCTCTTGGCCCCAGTTGCCTAGGACCCAATTACTTCCATAGATACAGAGGACAAACTGATGGTTGCCATTGCTTTTAGGTTTTCTAACTGTTTCCACTATGAGGTCTAGCCTACAGTAAAGAGTAAACACAAAGCTCTTCAACAGTGTTGGGCTACCAGCATAAATCATTTAGGCCTATCCTCTAGGCCCTGCCAGCATGGATGAGTAGATCTTAAATGACATTTCCATTCAAACATTCAAGTCTCATGAAGCCTTTGAATCCCTTACTCTACATTAAATAAAAGTTATTCAGCATTTTCAGTTTGCTCATTGTGGGCTATCTTTTGGCTCATGTTTCAGTCAACAAACCAAACTGTTTGAACCCTCTTTGCTCACCAAGCTGCAACATTAAATACACAACCTCTGCTTAACGAGCTCATGTCAATAAATTTGGCCTGATTCAACTTTCCTTCTATCATTATTCCACACCCATACTCTCCAACATGTCCCCATTCTCATTTTGTTTCTTAGGGGAAAAAATCCACCAACTGTGAACACATTGGAGATTTTACATACACATACACACACATATATATGTATACACACATAAATAATATAAATATATCTCTGTGTGTATATATGTATATATGTATATATCAGATTTATTAAATTTAGTACATCACATGGAGGGAAGAAAGGAACAGAACAAAAAATGGTACAACTGGTCATATTTGACTTCACTGGGCACCTATTCTAAGCCAAGTTCTGGTGCTATAAACACAGTTCTATGAAGTAAGTGCCCATTTGCTTCATGTTACCAAAGAGGACACAAGGATAAGAAAGGAACTTGCTCAGTAACATAAGTAGAAGGTGGCAACAGTGGGCTTCAAGTCCAAGTCTGACTGGCTCCAAAACTTTTTAAAATAATATGCTGGATTAAAATCTGGATTCCTTTGATGTTAAACACTTAATAATGCCTCCTGGGTTTTCTTGTGACCCAAAAGTTTCACATTTAGGCATACTCTCCTTTGTGCCAAATCTGAGACTGAAATGTTATGGAAATAAGATTAAAAGGAAATAGCCTCCAATTTTATTTTAGAGCTCAGAAAATGTTCATTATGTATGGTCAGGCCAACCAAAATCAACATTGTTAAATTAAATCATGACTTTTGCAAAATTACTGATTCACATTGATACCACATGTCTTCAGAGAGAACATGTGAACTTTAGAAAAACCAGTCTGCCTCTAACAGGGAGAGATTCTGCTGTACAAATTCTGGTTCAGACTTGCCTCTGGGCATTTTGGGAATCTGGGAGGTCAGAGTAGCCATTGCACACAACCGTTTTTCAGAAAGTATAATGTATTATGTTTGAAAAACAAATAGAAGCTCCAAATCAGCGGCTGAAAGGCCAGTAAGTTTTAAAAAGACCGACAATTAAGGCTTTTTTAGGAGAAATTAATTATGGTTGTATGATTTATTAAGGTCTTTTAGGCTTTCTAATTCAAGTTACACACTCAAAAAGTTGTTATACAAGTTCATTTTGGACCAAAAAGAAAGAATACTATGGGGCTGAACCTCAAATGGACATCATTGGTCTTTATCTTGACCAGAGTCACATACCTGAACCTCTGCAGCATGTGGTAGGCACACAATGGGTTTAGCAAAGATTTTATCACTGTGTCGAAGGGAATGTTCTCAGCACTGACTATGCATGAGATTAAGGTCAAGAATTTAGGATTAGACATGGAACCCACAAACCATGCATCACTCATGTTATGAACATTAAATAAGGAAAATTCTTCATAAACAAAGAAGACATAGAATAAATGGTTCATGTTAAAGACAATTATTGACATGTTGTGAAATGTCTGAACTTGGTCCCCTGAGGATAAGTCATCTCGATGTCTGTCTTTAGCTTAGCTGAGAAAAATTCAACAATAATAAACATGAAATGCCTGCACTTTTCACACACCAAAAGAAAAAAAAGTAAGAACCCCACTCTGGCTGTCTCAGCAGTAGGCCCATGTGCGATGAGTAAACAAACTAAAGGTTTAGAAAGCATGTGAAGGATAGAGCTTTTCACAGATCTCAGGGGTTGCCCACCCATCCATGTAAACCTGGAGCAATGTGGGAATTAAAGGGCAATAGGCAAAGTCTGGGTCCATTTTTTTATCCAGAGACTCAAAATTTGAGAACGCTTAAGTGGAAAAGACCTCAGAACACCATGTGCACTACTCTGCTCCCAGAAACAGGGCATGAACATGGCTGAGCACTGAGCAGGAACTTAGAAAGCTATGGTGCTACATCTCCCCTCACGCCTCCTGCACAAATGCTCTAGCATACAGAAGTCTGGTTTGTGGGTTTAACCTAGCTTCCCCAGACTTCTTGGAAGAAAAGGGAGGCTAGCTAATATAAAAACAAATGCAAACTTTGAAAATGCAACTTAGAAAAATAATACAATGTTAAAAATAATACACAGTTTATTTATTTTTAATTACCGCCCAAGTATACTTTTACCAACAGAGAGAAAGAGAGCAACCCAGGACCAACCCACAACCTAGGTATGTGCCCTGACTGGGAATCAAACCCATGGCCTTTCTTTGGTGCACAGGATGACACTCCAACCAACAGAGTCACATTGACCAAGGGCATAATCCACAGTTTAAAACAAGGAATGCATAGGAAGGATTGGGATTTCTGGGAGACCTGCTT